>QDEB01008017.1:22378-43340 GCA_004193795.1 Asbolus verrucosus | reverse complement strand
TTTTTTTTTTTTGGTGTTACTCAACAAATTCGATAAACTGATATCAGGATGGCAACTTATTTTTGACATTTCGTAGCAGCTCTTCAAGCACACGGAACGGTAAATTTTCGAAAGAATCCCACTTTGACCCCACCGAAACAAATGAAAATCGTATCAAATTATTTCCCACTCGATTACAATACTTCCTTTTAGACTATCAGGTGTTTAAATAATTAACTTGGCTCGTCGGAGGATGTCGATAGGCAACTTCCGCTCGATTAGAGAACTAGTTCTTTTAAAGATCGATGTCGAGCGCGGTTGGTATTGTCAAAATTCGAAAAGGGCCGCCGTGTCGGCCTCCGGAAATGTTTTAGAAAGTTGCCGTTCAGAAAGCGGGGTAGTCTCTAGTTTGTGATTTTCTCGGTGCAGATGAAGTGGACGGCGCCATCCAGATCCCCCACCTGGAGCAGCCGATCGACCGGAAGATCTGCGCCGCGAACAAGCCCAACGCTCAGGTGATGAGCGCCGACTGCGCCGGAGCTCTGAGGATCTCGAACGAGGGAAAGGTAAAAAAAAAAAAAGCGTCTTAAACGGTAGAAAACGCTCCATAACCCGACCGAATTCGATCGACAGAAAGTGGACGAAAACGGCAACGCCCTCCACCAGAACCTGGTCAAGACGAAGAAGAAGAAGGTGCTGACGGACAAGAACGTGGTGGTGTGCAACGCGGAGAACGTGAAGGGCCACCGCAGCGACATCATCAACGACATGGACAAGCTGATGGAGTTCATCGGCATCACCGACGACCAATCGGAGAAGAACAACCGCTCGATCAAGTCGAAGCAGCTGAACAGACACTCCTCGGACGACACCAGCAAGTCGAAGAAGCGCGCCCACTCCTCCAAGAGCAAGGACAACCGGTCGAAGCTGAAGAAGAGCAACTCGCTGGGGGAGATCTCCACGACCAACCTGGACGACTTCGAGTTCGACAAGGACAAGGTGGTGATGCGGAACGGCAAGAACGGGACGGACAAGCCGCGCGAGAGGCGGTCCTGGGGCAACATGGAGCCGCTCCCCATCCAGAACCTGTACAGCAACGCGTCGGCGGAGAACCTGGAGTCGGCCGAGTTCCGCGTCGTCACCAAGAAGAAGAAGAGCAAAAAGCGTCGGAGTTCGGTCAGCGGTCGGACGAAGACCTCGTCGAATCCGACCGGCAAGGGCAGCGCCCGCGGCCCCTCGCCAGATCTGCGCAGGAAGTCGGCCTGTTCGGTGCCCCACAGCGAGAAATCCAACGACTCATCCGACGTCGACTCGGTCCATTCTCTGCCGATAGACACCCAGAGGCTGGACCTGGCGACGTCGCGCCTCAACATGCCCATTTCTTACGCCGACATGGCGAAGAACAACGACAGGCCCAAAGAGAAGAAACTCAACGACAAAGTGCCAAAAGAACCGCCGACTGATAACGTTAGGAGTGTCTCGAACCAGACAGTGACGTGCGACAGGATAAACAGCCTCGATAGTGTTAAGAATACGCCACCCGATGTTCATAATATTAAGAATTTCCCCGCGATCACGAAACAGGTCCAAGTGAACGTCGACAAGACGAAAAACAGCAATAAAACCAGCAGGAACCCGAACGGCGCGAACAAGAACGTTAAAAACAACGTGAACAAAAGCGCGCTCTGTGTCGTCGAGCACCAAAATAACATACAGAACGACTTCGCGGTGAGTACCCCAAAAGAGCGAAAGTGAGGTTATGTCATTTCTGTCTCGTCGCAATTTCGCCCCCGCGGGGCGACGCTCGCCCCCCCGTGCGACTCCCGGGCGAGACGCGGGGGCCCCGGCTCCCGCCCCCGAAACGAAAACTGGAGGGACGGGTTCGCTCCCGTTTTCGTTCGCTCCACCCGACATAACCTCACTTCCGCCTGACATTGGTTTGGTTTTTGCGAGCAGGGCCCCCACGAGGACGGGGAGGTGCAGTACAGCAGCTCGCTGCCGCCGGACATCCCCGACGTGCAGACCATCGAGAAGATGCAGCTGATGGGCCAGGGCCACCCGCCCTCCAACTGCTACGACTCCGGCCCCATGAAGAACGGGAACGACTGTGGTAGTGTAGACTGTGATATAAGCGAGAGAACTAGCGTCGACGTGCGGCCCCCCGTCGTCATACTGAGCGGTTTCGGTAACAGCAAGGAGGTGCCCGGGTTGGTGTTCGGTTTCGACATAAACGAACAGCTGCTGTCGGAGGACGGCGGCGACTTCTGCTGCGAGGATTTCATCAGCAGGTACGTCGCCCCCGAGACGTACACGACGACGTCGCACAATCACGACAAGATCGTGAATTTCATCGGGGCAGGTAAGCGACGACGCATAACCTCACTTTTGATATTTGATGTTTGATGTCGGGTCTGTTGCAGCCTGGGAGGAGGCCGTGGTGAACTTGTCGAACGGTAAAGTGCAGTACTATTCGGATTTACTTTAATTTGGCCGCGTCATGTACATACTAGTCAGGAGATGAGTGTGTGATTAGTGCAATTTCTATGGGGGCGAGGACCAGGGAACAATAATCTAAGTTGTTAAATAATCTCGAAATTATCGGGGTGAAATATTTATTTCATTTAATTTATCGCTGGGGGGTATCGAATTTAAGCTAAAGTTCTATAAATATGTAAAAAAAAAAGATAAATTGTAACATAGCAATGTATGTACCACAAATTGTAGGCTTTTCCTTCAGCTGAAGACGCTGTGCATACTATTAGGTCGTTAGCAGAGTTGGACACACCGTTTAAAAACAATTGCTGTAGCGTTTGTATTATAGCTTATGAAAAATAAACATGTTTGATGTATATTAGACACATTATATAACAGTTTTTGATCGGTGGCGTATCGAAACATTTTCGGTTTTTCGGTTTCGTTGCATTTATTAGCAGATATAACCCGTGCGGTTACTTTCAGATAGATATCACGTTAAAGTCAGCCCTTTAACAATGTTTATTTATTATTTCGAAGATCCACCGACGGCGCGGAGTTTTACTATTTGAAAGCGCCTTTCAAACAGTAACAACCGGGACGCCGTCGCAGTGTGTGTAAAATAGTTGTATTAAAGTGAGCTAAGTCATTTTTTTCTTTAGCTTTTAATTAGATTTTACTTTTCTAAATTAGACAGTCTAGCTAGATGACGCGCTAGATTTTATACCGACGATGATAATTGAGAGGAGAGGTAGCAGACCGACAACTGACATACTCAAAAGTCGCTTTAGATATATTTTTTCGATTGACGGTTGCCGGTTATTCCGTTAATATTTATTGAGGAGATCAATTGTTAAACCGATCGTTTATTTCCTAGTTATTATTGCTTTGTACTTACGAGTGACATGTAAGTTTCTCATTAAGTCTCTCTTTTGGGTAATTTTATAGTTTGTATTATTGATCCATAGAAAAATTATTATTGTTACACTTTTAAATATGTTTACCATAAACAGAACTTGAGTAAGTTCATTGCTTTGATAAAAATATACGATTATTTATTCAAACACCCTGTGTATTTATTGACCTAGTGGCGCCCTCTACACAACAATTCAGCGATGACAGATGACACAAATATGGCGGATTTTGCCGTACGGAATCACAAGCTGGCTTTCAGCACCGTGACCTCCCACTGGGGGTTGGTGCCGTCGATGGGCTCCTTCATGGTGTGTTCGACGAACTCCACGTTGCATGCGGCGTCGACCAGCACAATCGAATGGGTCCGGGTCCCGTACCCCGCCTTCTCCATCTTGACGTAGACCGAGCTCAAGAAATCCGCCCCCGCCGGCGCCCTCCTCGCCAGCTCCGGGTCGGGCAGATGCGACTCTTCCCACTTGAGCAGCTGGAGGAGGCGCTCGATCAGGTCGGTCTTGTCGCGCGCCTCTCCGACGATCCTCTCGAACCTGTCGCGGCCCTTCCTCACTTTGGTGAAGGGGGCGTCCGGGGTGCTGTTGCCGAAGGCCAGGATCTGCCTGCCGTGGTACTCCAAAGTGGCCTCGGGGGAGTTGCTGTGGTGGTAGCCGTGCGACTCGTCCGGCGTCACCTCCAGCGCGAACAGGTTGAAGGCGCTGTACGAGTTGCGGCTTTTCAGGCCGCCGAGGTACTGCGGGGCGCTCTCGGCGGACTTCAAGTAGTTGTAGACGAGGGGGCCCCGGCCCGAGGTCGCCGCTCTTTTCTCCTCCCCCGTCACGTTCAAGAGGGCGCCGAATTTGATCGCGGGGGGCCGGATCGAGAGGCCCAGCCACATGCCGCCTTCGCGCCCGGGCTCCATGTCTCGACCTGGAAGGTGGGGGCTAGAGATGGGTTTTTGTGTCGGTTTCAGTTACCTCCGATGATGTTGGTTTTGGGGCATAGGAACGCTTTCCGCGCCGGTCGCTTGTAGAACTCGTCTCTGTTCGAGGCGATTATTAACCTGTAACCCCCCGCCGGCGGACTGGGGTCCGTGTAAATGAACAAAATGCACATCTTTCGCTCCGAAGGACAAGGTTTCGAATGGCTCTGCTTGGCGTAGATCGTTATCGCATGGTCAAAGTGTTGTGCCAACAGATAACAAAATCTTGAACTATTGTTTCCATTCACATTCTTATTTGCAGAACCTTAAACTCTGATGAGACCCATTATTTGTCATGGCTCAAGGTTATGTCATAACCTCAAAACTTCAGGGTCGTCGAAATGGAATTCTTCCAACTGGTTCGGTGCGAACGTGCTGTTTATTGATTTAAATCGCCACCAGTGGCACGTGAACATGTGCGAAATCACCTCCGAGGGTGAGTAATCTCAGTTTTTAACCATCTTGGGGGAATGTAAACATTTGCTTTTCATCGAGATAAAAGCCTTATCTCGAGCGTCGAATTGGGCTAATATTTGCCAAAGATGCGACATGCAAACGCGCTCCGGCGCAACACGCAGCACGCGGTCCGAATTTCGACTTTTCCCATCAGAATTCGCCAAAAAAATCATCGAGGGGGCAAGTTTGCAACCCACAAAACAAGGTTGTTTTTTTATGAATAAATTGCGACGCACGTGCCCCACGCATGGCAACAGTGACCCCGTTCGAGTGTTATTGTCATCGGTTCTAATCGAAATAATTACCGAGAACATTCTCCGGTTCTCTAAAAATAGAATTATACCCCATCCAAGATGTTTAAGATCACCTGACCGTCAATTCTCAACAGTCGAAAGCGTCATTCTTTGTGGAACACTCGAACACGCTTTTTTTTACATTTTTCGAACGAAATGACGCAAATGCGACTCTTATCCTAAATCCCGCCACTCGAGTCGTTTGTCTCTCCTATCGAGGCCATTTTCTTTAAGATAATGTAAATACTGTCATTGGAACATCTAAATCCGCTAATTTAATTGACACATGATCGGAAGTACAAGGTTAGCAACAATACCCCCACTATTTCTCCCCTCGAGGCCGCATTTGAAAAACATTTGAAGTAACAAGGTGGACAGTACTCCCTCCCCCATGCGGGTCGTTTACTTCCCCTCTCGAGGCCATTTTTCAATTCTCCCCGCCGCCTCGCTTCTGTTCGTAGAATAAGAACAGAAAAATGCGAGCTTACTCAGTTTTATTGTCCAGATAAAGCAATTTCGCTTATCTAATTATGCGCACGAGATATAAAATTCTGCCATTATATTCGAAACGGGGAAAAAAATCAATAGGAATTATCTTTGTTGCACGATGTAATCGAGGATAACCCACTTATCGTTCAATTGAACGAGTCAAGATGAGGCGAAAGCTGCTCCTCAAGCCAGGTTTGGGTCGTGACCGGCGAGAAATTGGCGATTTGTTCAAGATTTTCCGTCCGCAGGTCAGCCGGAGAGGCTCCACATACAACTCCTCCACTTCAAGCAGAAGTACAACTGGGACTGCGGCATCTCCTGCGTGCTGATGGTGCTGCCCAAGAGGCAGCGACAGCACCTGCTGAAGAACTTCGTGAAGATTTGCAAGAAGGAGGGTTTCTACGGCAGCACGTGGACGATCGACCTGTGCTACTTGCTGAAGCGGTACGGGATCAACCACGTCTACTACACGGTGACGCTGGGAGTCCATCCCGGGTACAGAGGCAACAGCTTCTACAACAACATCTTGACAAAGGTAAACGAACTTTACGTGTTGACAGAGTACACCAAACGAATTCGATAGGACGAATCTCGGATCAACCGGCGGTTCGAAACGGCGAAAAGTGACGGTGTTGTAATCGAAAGGGCCTCGGTGACGTGTGCGACGATTCTGGACCACCTGATCAACGGACCTGTGATCGTTTTGACGAACGCAAGACTGCTAAACTGTGATGTGTGTAAATTAAACAAAATTTCGACGGAGCTGAGGAAGTGCATACCATGGCCCATATCATACCAAGGTCATTTCATAGTTCTGTGCGGATACGACCTCAACAGCAGGAAGGTCTACTACAGGAACCCCTCGTTTGCCGACAGTAATACCGACACGACCGACGAGAATCGCAAAGTTTAACCGTCTGTTTCAGGGGTGTGCATCATGTCGGTGGAGACCCTCGAAGAGGCCAGGAAGAGCTACGGCACGGACGAAGACGTGATCCTTGTGTATACGTGAAGTGTGATTTAATTAGGTTATGTTGATAATAAATACTTCCCCTCCAGAGGCCATTATTGAAACCGCCGAATTTAAAACTATAAATTTTATTCATTGCGAAAATAATACATTTCCTTATTTATCATAAATATAATTTTTATCTTTTGCCTAAGTTAATTAACACATCTCTCTCGCTTCAATATTTGGTAACAAAGGCACAAAATGCTTTTAGTGTTTTTCTTTGTTGTGAACTGACAAAACACAATTATCGATAAAATGAAAACTTTGAGGTTATGTTTACCCCAATGTAGACTAACAAAAACATAAAACATCATGAACACTTTAAAGAAAAAATATATATAATTATATATAAAAAATCACGTGGGTTTCCCAGATGTTTACAATATAAAAAAAAATAAAATAAAATAAAATAAAAATGGCTCAGGATTTACGCTGCAATCTTCGATTGCGCAGTTTTTGCACGTCGCTCCTTTTTGGCATCGATTTCGGGGGCGGCTTCGCTGTCGCTCCTGCAAGAAGATCGTTATTAAGCCCCGACAGGGTCGCATAGTTACCTTTAATGTTCCGAAGGCTTTTTCTAACGTTCTTCTTTGTACTATCCTCCGCCTTCTTAAGGTTTTTTTTCGGTTTGATTAATTTTTTCTTGGTCACTTGCGTCACTTTTTTCTTAATCGATATTTTCTTACTTCTAAGTATCCTCTGAGCTAACGTCAGTTTGTTTTTTAAAGCACTCTTCGGCGATTTTTTTACCTCGCTGCCGGACAACCTGCTGCTCTTCCTCAGTTTGGTCAGACCGTCGTCGCACTCGCCGCGCTTGCGCTTCTTCGCCCTCGCGTTCTTCTCCTCGATCTGCTTCCTGGTGCCGCTCCTGAGGTTGTGTTTCGGCGACTTCTCGTTCAAATTCTCATCACAGTTATCACTGAAATCGTTCGAACTCGACGATATCTCGTTGATTTGGATCGAGGTGTCCTTCTCGAAGTTCTCCTTGTCTTCGACTTCTTTCGGATCGAAGCTGGTGCTCTCGCGCGGCTTCGACGCGAAGTTCCTCTCCTTCAACGGGAAAGAATTCGAAGTGACCTCGCTGGAAGTGACCGAACTCGCCTCCGAATCCTCCCTTTCCCGCGTCGGGATGTCCGGCGGCGGGGGCGCGGCGGGGGAGGTGGTGACTTGCGGTTTGTCCTTCCCCTCTTCCGCCCCGCCGCAGCCGGCGCAGCCGTCCTGCCTGTTGTCCTCGAACCGCGTCATGATCTTCAAGCCGCTGTCGGGGTAGGCGCTCTTCTTGCGGTTCTTCAAAACCTGAGCCCTGGGCGGCCCCGGAGGGTCCAACATCAGCGTCACCACCGACGTGTTGTCGGCCCTCATCTTCGTGTTGTGCCACCTCTCCAGCGCCTTCTCCACCAACAGCTTGCTGGGGTTGAGCCAGGTTTTGTTGATCGAGTCGCTCAAAGCCGCGTTCTCGTTGTGGCGCTCCGCCTGCTGGACTATGTGGACGGCGTTCTGAGGACTCAACATGTTGAAGAGGCCGTCGGTCCCGAAGATGAGGCAACGGTGGACGTTCGTGTCGATCGTGAACACCGAACAGTCCGGATCTGGAGACACGATGAATTGATTGATTTGCGAATTGTACGACCAAAGGTCGCCCAGACTCCGAGCCACGGCCAAGAAGGGGATCTCGTCGATCGGGGTGGAACGACGGACGGGGCCCTGGTGCCCCATTTTCGGCCTGTTCCACACCACCCGGGGCACCCCTGCATACGATTTTAATGAAAACCTGCAACCTCCCCTCCAACCGTCATATTTAAACTAACCCGACTTTGAGACAAATTTGACACTTCCCCTCCCGGGGCCATGTTTAAACAAGTGAAAACAACCGGGTATGCACTAACCTGATTTGGCGACTACTTTGCCCCCGCACTGGTTTATCCTGGTCATTTCGTCCAGGTTTTCGGGTTTGTGGTCGCGAGTGAGCGGTCTGGCCCTCCATTCGGTCGAGCCGTTCTCCTGATAACCTAAAATAATCCCTGAATCTCCGACGTGTCCGACGTAAATCTTGCCGCGGCGGATGAAAGCGACGCTGGCGGTCGTCCCGGCTGTGCTGGGCAGGCCCGACGCCGTCCTCGGCCACTTCTCTGCAAAATTCCACGAAATTAGTAATGCGGCCGACATAACCTCACTTTTTCGATTCGGAAAAAGTGGGAGTTCCGCGACTTTGGCGCGGCTTTATCTCGACTTTAACCTTGTTCTTTCCACATGGCGTAGTGGGTGGCTATGTACCCATCTTTTATGGCCCTCAACACGTCCTCGTCGTTGTCCGACCAGAAAGTTTTGTGTTTGATTATGGTCTCCATGAGGTGCTCTTTGGCGAAAGCGGCCGCCTCGGCGCCCCCGTGGCCGTCGTAGATGCCGAAGAACGCGTACTCCAAGTCCCTTTCGTCCTCCGTTTGTTGATAAGCCACCGAAAAGAAGTCCTCCATGTATTTCCTGCCGCCTTGGCGGCAATGGCCCGTGACGCGCAGATTCACTCCTATCGACGCTGGCATTTTCTCAGAAAATACATCCAAACGGCAAAACACAATTATAATAACACATTTGTCAAAAATTTATACATTCGAATTTTCGATATTGTTTGTGGCGTAACTGTCATTGTCAATTTTAATTGTGTCAAACGCTGAGACGTACGTGCACACGCGAGCGCCGCCGTGATTGGTCGCTTTCGAAACTTTCTCCGGCGCGCATGTCCGTGATCGATGTCGACGCCGGCGCCCTCTAACCCAGATAAATAATCGAACCATCGCCGAGGGTCGGTAATGCAGGGCGCGAGCCGCATACGAGGGGTCGAATGAAAGTCGGAATTTTGCAAACAGTTTATTATAAGTTAGTGCTTTGAACAATTTTATAAAGCTTTTCCGAGTACTTCTCCAGGTTTCATTTTTATACAAGTGCTTCCTGATTTTTCTAGGACTGGTAACGTTTTATAAATTCTACTAGACTAAAACAAAGCATCAGAGGTAGAACAAATTATTCAAGGTGATCTCTATCTGGACACGAAAATAGTTTTAAGTGACTGCCTCTCAATTATAATTTACATAATATCAACAATTTTTTAATAAATAAGTACGTTATAATAGTAAAACTAGACTAAATAATTTAAAAGAAATCAATGTCCGAAAAAGTTGCTGACAAAACGAGACTAGATACAAAATAATCATTACAATAACCACTGGAAAACTTTTCCCACACTTTCATAAACAATAAATAGAAAAAATCACACAATAATACGTTCAGTAAAATTAATAAAAGAGAACAAAAACAAAACAAATTTATGGTATTTTGTTGTCAACAAAGTGTAAAATTAATATAATACAATATGTAGATTGGAGAGGGGGCAAAAATAATTAAAACAGGGTTAGGGAATCGTAATAAATAATTCCAATAAAAACTAATCGCTCCGTTTCATAGATGCGACTTCTGTCCCTCTTGTTCGTAGAAAAGAACATAAGCTTCGCCACTCACGATCGATTTTGAAGATATCGGCGACACCCTGAAGCGAAACATTGATAACACTCGAACCTGTCGGAGCGATAGAAACTGACCTTGAGTCGTTATATTCGTGCCAGGATTTGGTGTAGGGGTGGCGACAGTAAGCCGTGTAATGTCCGCTGTAGGTCGTCCCGCTGTGGTTGGAGATGGCGTACAGGTTGTAACGACACGGGGTCACGTGGTCGGCCGCGTAATGACTCATGTCCAGACCCTCCAGCGGGAAATCCACGGTGACGCTCAGCTTACCGCGAAACCTCTCCGCCAACGAAAACCTCTTCAAATCTGCATCGAACCGGTCAAGGCTTTTATACAGCGCTAGGAGCGAGAGAGATGCAAACAAACAAAAAAAAGGATACGTATCACTAGAATCCTGGGGAACTTCTGGATTGTGAAGGACTTGGTGCATTTCCTCCGTTCTTTGCACTTGGAACACGTCTGCAAAGGGAAACGTTCAGATTCGAGTGAGACCGCATCGACGACGACACTTACGGGTTTCTCGTCTCCGTCGAGGGTTTCTTCGCGGGTGAACGAGTCCAGGCACTGGGCCAGCCTGACTTGACCGGCCCTCTGCGGTATGGGCAAGGATAGGTCCCAGAAGGGGTCGAAGGTGACCGAACAGTGTCCGCAATGGGTGCACTTCAACGTCGACTTCAGCTGTCCGACGAAGTAGTCGACGATCCTGGAGTTGTCCATGCGCAGATAGCGCGACCAGGACTCGGTCGACTTCTCGTTGTCGCTGAAACGAACAACATTCAAGGTCACGTAAGCGGTCGCCTCGCCCGACTAACCTCAACTTCTCGTCGATCTCCGTCAGGATCGGCTTCGGCTTCTCCTTGACCCGGTTGACGTCCTCGTGGAGGCCCTCCAGCAGGTACCGGAGGAACTCCTGCGCGTCCTGCTGCGCGTAGCCGATGAACCTGGGGGCGAACCTCTGGATCTGGCTCTTGAGACTGGACGTGTTGACGACGCGGTCCGAAGCGTCCTCCGACCACAGCTCCTTGATCACCTCGGCGAAGGCCTTGATCAGCGCCCCTTTCATGCTGGACGTGTTGACGTTGATGTCGGCGACGTAGAGGTCCTTCAGCGTGTACTCGAGCAGCGACCTCGTGTTAGACAGGCACTGGATGACGGAATTCATGAAGCACGTGTTGCCGATGTTCTTCAGGCCGTTGAGACCCAGCGTCTTGGCCGGGCCGGCGTACTTGTCGTAGCCGACGGTGTCCCTCTCGACGGACCTCCTCGACAGGCTGTTGCTGGAACCGGTCGAGTTCAAGGTGGACGTCGACGGCGAGGCGGCCGAACGGGTCGAGCTGCTGCTCAGTTTCGGAGACGTCGAGAGGTCCTGCGGGAAAAAACGTGAAAACGTTAACCCCAAAACGACGACTTTCATCGACGGACCGCGACACGACGCACCCCCGCCGCACATACCGACCAGGAAACCGTACACCATCATCGTCAGCGAGCAACTCCACAGGACGTACACCAGGCACGAGGCGTCCATCTTCGACCGGCGGGAAGACGACGTTTTCGCGGACGTCCACCACGCCGCTGCGCGTGGACGGATTTAAAAATAAATGCTCTGGCAGCCGAGGGCGACGCCCACGCTCGCTTTTTAGAGGACCTACCAAAAGGTGGCGGCGACTCGGCTGATTTGACAACGTCGAACTCCTGGAGGACATGCTGGTGCGCATTGGCGTGGCATTTCGTGACGCTTTGGACAACAACTGACGTTTCCACGAAAACATTTTCAAAATCGCAGACAGCTGGCCGTCTTTCAGACCACTTTCGATTTAAAAAAAAATAAAAAAAAGGGGGAGGCGTATCATATTTTAATTTTTTTGTCTTGCTTAGGTGGTTGTGTCCCATTTCAAAGTTGTGCAATTTTGATTTTTTTATCAATCGTTTCTAGTTATTACACTTGTCGATAAGCTTCACAAAACTGTTGATAACATTGACAATATATCTTTGCTATTTATACATTGATTAAACTGATTTGTTTCAGTTTCAAAAAAAAAGAGGGAAAAGTACAATGTTACTAGAAATGTTTCTAACATCGCAGTTGGCTGTGATTTATCATATGAGTGGAGGTTTGCCGGCTCTCGATTTCTTGATTCGTACTAAATGTGAATTTGACATTTGCTACTTTTCAGTTTTCATTGTTTATCATTTATTTTCATCATTTACACTTCCAATATGCTTTTTTCAAATACAGTACGCCCCCACGCACCCCAGAAAAAAAAGACCGTGTAGAGAGTGAGCCGTCGAAAGTGAATCAGCTTTTTGTTTTTCGTGAAGACATTTAATGAGACAAAACAACCACTTAATGACAATTTTCACACACTTTCTTCGCCCTCTTCGCCCTCGACTTGGGCGCCCTCCTCTTGTTGATGGTGCGCTTACGGCTCCTCGCCCTCCTCGGCCTCCTCGCCACCTTGTCCTTGCCTTTGACCTTGCTCTTCTTCTGGCTCTTCCATTTGTCCCTCAGCTTCCTGCGGAACGGCGAGTTCCAGCACACCTTCTGGTAGAACTTTGCCGTCTTCTCGTCCCACAGCCTGCAGCTGCACTCGCCCCGTCGCCCCTCCATTCTCACTGCGCTCCATCACACAATCGATTAGAAGAGAAAAAAACAAAAAAAAAACAAAAACTGATTCACCTCGCTGACCCGCTCGAAAAATCGATCATGTACAGAGTGTCCGAGATGGGTGTTCGCCCTGTACGTTACTGGGAATCACTCGGTTACGAGAAAATAACTCGTCCACTCGACAGATTAGTCGATTAGTGTCGGGAAAATTCGCACACTTACGGTGAACCTCTTCCCGTTGATGAAATCCGTCTTGCCCTCTTCCCCTTGGTCCGTGTCCCCGTTGGCGGGATCCTCGCAATCGCCCCTCTGCTGATAATCCTTCGACGGTATGTAAGAGGCGAAATTGTTGACTCTCGACGCGCCCTTCCTCACTTCGCCGCAGTCGTCGTCGTCGTGTCCTCCAACCCCATTTTTAACAATCGTCGAATCGTTCACGTCCAATTTTGATACGACACCGTCGGAATCTGACGTTTGACACGTCGTCTGATCGTCGATCGGTTTCGACGCGCGCCCGCTCGATTTCTCGTCGTTCGTCGTCTTGATCTTCTTCACGCCCTTCTTCGGACCGCCGTTCTTCAGGGTCGCCTCCAGGCTGTCCTGCTTCTTGAACCGGTTCTCCGAGATCTTCACCGCGGCCCCCTCGATCTCCAACGCGGGCTGCGCCCTCGCCGCCTTGCCCGCCTTCTCGTCGAACTTCCTCCTCAGATCGGCCACCGAGGCCCTGTTGCCGTTGTCGTCCTCCGCCGGCTTCATGTTATCGTTAGTAGTGTTAGAATTCGACACACCAATGCTGTTATTGTAATTCAAACTGTCATTTACCTTCTTCTTGATGGCTTTCGGTTCGATCGGCGGCAGGCCGATGTCGTTTATCGATTTCGACCTGGAGATGTTCTCGTTTTTCTCGCGGAGGCAGGCGGGCACGTAGTTGGCCGGCGAGTACTTGTTCCGCAGCTCGGCCACCGAGTCCAGGACGTTTATCGCCGACAGACGCGGATTATCCCGCGATATAGAGCCGTCGCGACGCGGGAAATCCGCTATCGAGTTCTCGCGTATCGAACTGATGCCGGAGTCGCGCGACAGCGAATCGCGACGGACGCTCGTCTCGCGCCCCTCCTCCCTGAAGCGGCTGCTGATGCCGTCCTCGGTTATGCTCCCCGACCTGCGAACAAAAACACACCAGTTCATCAATTCGGACATCCGATCGGATTATCTCGACATCTGATCGGATCGCCTAGACATCTGATCAGGTTGAAACGTGAAATCTACGCATTCTACTACTGGAATACAAAGAATTACGACCTCCCCAATGTGTCGTTCTTCCGGGAGAAGAAAAGTGAAAATTTTCCAGAGAAACTGGATCCGTCAGTTAATAATTCATATACAGCATCAACAGTGGTTCTGCTCCAATCTGATCGGATTATCTAGACATCTGATCAGATTATCTGGACATCTGATTACACACTTTAGTATTCACATATACGTATTTTATAAACAATTATAATATTTGTAATGCGTCTGGAATAGGAAAAGTGAAAAATGCAAAAAAAATTGGACTTTCAATCAATTTTGGCGGCAAAAAACAAATCCTTATAAATCGAGTTATTNNTGGCACGAAGGTGAAAAACCCCAAAAATCACGTTATCACGTCGCGATGACGTCACCGGGAAAACGTGGCAACGCGGCTCGATCAGCTCGATTGTTTCGGCAGCGGCCACTCGATCTCGCACGGGGGGCCGTGAGATAAGGCACTTCCTCGAGAAACTTATCTATTTTTGGGCCGATCCTAACCTCGAAAATAACCGCCTGCCGTCCGAATCGGCGTAGCTCCTCGACGTGTAGCGCTCGCTGTAGCTGGTGATCCTCGGGCTGTAGCTCGTTGAACTGAAATAAGGCCTGTCGATGGTCGACGAACTGAAGGTGGACCTGTAGGACCCGGCCAGGGCCGAAGCACTGCTCCGATGCGGCGATAGCACTGGCATTTTGCTCGTTGTCGATCTTATCTCGGCTTCTTATCTCGTTATCGTCCGATATAAGCGCATCTATCTCCTGGAAGAAAGTGCGAGGCGGTCAGTGAATGTGCTCGACTAAAATTACTCAGTTACAAAAATAACTCAAAATTTCTAAAATATGTCGAGAGTGTGGAATAAAAAGTCATTAATGTATTTTTAGATCTAGCTACCTAGTTTGTTTTATTGCGACGACTGTACGGCCGAGGGGGCGAAATCCTGAGACTGCGAGGGGGCTCCGGAAGCTCCGAATTTCGACGAATCGAACGCAAAACACGCACCACGCACTCCACAACCGCGACGGAGACGCCGCCGACACTGGCTCCTCCAAAATAATCTCAAAATCGCGTTAAAAAATTAAAAAAGAGGACAATACGTCCATTTTGGGTGGCGGCCATCTTGCGATGACGTCACCGGCATGTCTCACAACGATTCGGCCTTGAACAATATCAATTTTTCACTCCTTATTAGCATATTTCCTCCCAATTAGGAGCGCCGATTGTGATTTCGCCCCTCGGGACAGGATAATCGAATTAAAATACCAAACTCCCACGTTTCCGCGATTTTATTTCGTTCATCTAGAAGCCATTAATAAATTAAAAACAAATGAGATCACACATCTACCTGTCACTTGTCAATTTAACAAAATGATTTATCATCCGGTGGTCCACACGAAAGGCTCCAGCCTGTCTTCGATGTCCAGATAGTTGTTCAAAGTCTCCATGGACTCGAGCGTCTGATTCAACAACATGTGGCACCGATTCAGCTGGTGCGACAGCTCCTGCACCCTGGACAGCTTCTCCGCGTACTTGGCGAACTTCTTCTGCTTGTCGGTGGCCGCGTTGACCATCTTCGCGATCTCGCAGTCGGTCTCCCTCACTTTCTGCGTCAGCTGGTTCTGTTCGGTGGCTATCAAATTCGCGCAGGCCGTCAAATGCGTTTGGTACTTGACGCACAGCTTGTGCAGAGGCAGGGGGTCCAAGCGCTCCAAGACCTCCGGGTCTCGAGCCGCCGGGAGGTTCAACGTGGCCCTCATGATGGGCAGAAACATGGGGATGCTCTGCAGCCGCAGGATGTCCGGATCTTTGTCCACGTTGGGGCCCGTGGCCGCGGGTTTCACCACCACGATGTTATGCGCCGACTTCTTCGGCTGCTTCTGCACTAGTTTCCGCTTGGTCTTGACGATCTGCTTGTTGGTCAGTTTCGGAGAGTCTAAAAATTGATCGATAAAATCGCCCAAACAAGGGGAGAAATTCACCTCCGATCGGTCGATTCACGGTGTAACTGATGTAGGGCAGATCTGTGTCGCTGCAGACGCTGGGACCTGGTGATATGGACCCGGGGCGCCCATTTTCGCCGAATTCTGGGTGCTCGCCGCCCCCACCCGGGTTCGCAATCGTGTGCTGACGCCGAATGTTTGAAGACTGTTTCGAATTTAAACTGCCCTGGCGATGGCTTCCATGCAAATGGGCCGAATGTTCGGAACCCATTATCACAACAAATCGAAATTTGAGGTTAACTCCACTTGACATTTAGGGACATTTCATTTTTCACCATCTCCCCAATTCAGCTAATTATTCGCAATTTGGCCACTACAGCAGTTAGCTGAAGCTCCGATTAGTTAATTATTCCCTTAATTAAATTGTAAATGGTTAAATAATTAATATTATTGAGGTTATATTCTTATGTTGGTAGCACTGCCATTGACACATAACCTTAAAGTGCCATCGTTGTTTTCGCTTTAGAATTTGTATATATTTCATCAAAAACCAAAAATGGTGAGTAGTTTTATTATTGTGTGTTTAAATCAGTCATCGGTGGTGTTATTAGGCTCATACGATTCTCCTGGTACAACCTGGGGCCAATCCTGAAACCAGGACCTACTCAGATTACGAATCGGTGAACGAATGTATGGAGGGAGTGTGCAAGATTTACGAAGAACACTTGAAAAGAAGGAATCCCAACACTCCAACCATCACTTACGACATATCACAGCTCTTTGATTTCGTCGACCAGTTGTCAGATTTAAGTTGTTTGGTCTACCAAAAATCCACCAACACATACGCGCCATACAACAAAGATTGGATCAAGGAGAAAATTTACATCCTGCTGAGGCAAGCGGCCGGGCATACAGATTGAGAATGAAATGACTACTAGAAGTTAAGATACTTTAAGTTTACTTAATCAATTTTTGAGGTTATATCCGTCTCATTGTATAAAAAGTGAATGTTAAGAATAGTTTTAGTTTAAAATACATAAATATGAGTGCTTTCAACTCCGCATTTTTCCACCAAACTTTTGATATTGTTGCTGAAATTGTCGCTACCGCAAATGACGGCTTGCAGTTTTCCAGTTTTACCATCAATGTGATTTTTAATGTTCAGAAAGTTGAGCTTGGTTTCATGCACAGTTTCATTGTATTTTTTTACAAGGTTGGTAGTGGTGCCCAGGAACACTTCATAGCTGAAATTCCAGTAGCCCCCCAATTTGTACAACTCCTCCCTCAATAAAATATCTTCGCAGTCGCGGCAACAATAAAATAATTTTATGAAGCATTCACAATCCTCATCTCGGACGATTTCGTCAATTACTGAGAAAATGGGAGCTATACCTGTCCCTTGTGCTATAAAAAATAAGTGCTTGTAGTCATAAGTGATGGAAAAATCTCCATAGGGCCCCCTCCATGAAGTTTTGTGCCCAATTTGGAGTCTCTTTAACAGTTTTGACATTCTACCCCAATCATACAGTCTGATCAAAATTGTGAAAACTAAACCGCCGTCGTTCTGTACCGGAATTGGGGTGTACGCCCTCGTGAATTCACCATTGCAATCTTTAGCTTTTAATAGAAAATATTGACCAGATTTATAGTTCAAGCAATTTGGTGTTTTGTCTTTGGCATCTGCATACTCGAATTTGAGCAAGAAAGTAGTATTTGATACTCGCTTTCGATCAATTAATTTAAAAACTGTGTAAACAGTGGGGTTGATTGAATTGATTATTTCCACCCCTCTACCCTCTGAATTATCAATTTTCCTGAGATATTCGCTATATTTCTTCAGTTGGGTTTCGTAAACATCTAGAATGCAGGGGTTGCAACCCGAATTGCAGCAATCTGTCTCGTGGGGTTGCACTGGGGGCTCCATCATAACCTACAAATTGCAATCGTTTAACCGACAGCCAAACCCTCCACTGACCTTCGATTTTCAATACTTTGTGCAAATCACTTGCATTTTTGTCTTATTATTGTTGTTATCACCAGAAATTGGTAAATCGCGAAATTATTTTGAAACAGTGCGCAGGCGCGCAGCTTCAGTAATTTTTGTTTCGTGATGGTGGCAGCATTCATCACTTCTCTTTTACGTGTGACGGGCCATCATGGCGGTTGGTAAAAACAAGGGACTCTCCAAAGGAGGCAAAAAAGGTGTAAAGAAGAAGATGTGAGTACAAATTTCCACAAATTTAAAATCCTTATACTTGCCTTCAAAGCCCCGTGGTGGAATTTTTGCGAAATGGTGAAGGATGACTCGGAAAAAACAAGAGGGAAAATCCATGCCGCCAGGGTCGAATTCTTGTTTTTTTTTCGGAAATGATCAATTGTAGCTTGTGAATTAAAGTCTCGTAGTTCTATTGTAGCGCAAATGGACCCTTTGTTGTTGTTTTTCCGGTGTTTTTCGTTGATGGGGACATGTTTGTGATTTGAGGTTATGTCATGTTTTAGTGTGGATCCTTTCACCCGCAAGGATTGGTACGATGTGAAGGCCCCCTCGATGTTTGCCACGAGGCAAGTGGGCAAGACTTTGGTGAACCGCACCCAGGGGACGAGGATAGCCTCTGAAGGGCTCAAAGCGAGAGTTTTCGAAGTGTCTTTGGCCGACTTGCAAAACGATAATGACGCCGAAAGGTCCTTCAGGAAGTTCAGGCTTATCGCTGAGGACGTTCAAGGTAAAAAAATCATCGACGAATTGTCGCAATTCTCGCATTAAAACCATCATGATGAGACACTCAGCTCGCATTGAGACTAACATGATGATAACTCGATGTTCCCTAAAATGACGCTAAAACAAACTCTGATGCGCAATTCTCAACTTAATCGTGAACAATTTTCGACTTTGTTCTAACTTGGGATGTTGTAGGCAGGAACGTATTGACAAATTTTCATGGTATGGATTTAACAACTGACAAACTCAGATCAATGGTCAAAAAATGGCAGACTTTGATTGAAGCTTCTGCCGATGTGAAGACCACTGACGGGTACTTGTTGAGGGTATTCTGCATCGGATTCACCAACAAGGATCAACTGTCGCAAAGGAAAACGTGCTATGCGCAACACACGCAGGTATTTATTATTCCGAAAACGAATCTGAATTGAGGTTAGCATGATGAGACACTCAGCTCGCATTGACACGAACATGATGATAACTTCATGTTCCCTAATAAGACGCAATTTTGTAAACCTGAATCTGAGATTCTCGAACGTAAAAAAGTGAGGTTAAGCGGTTGTGTACGAGTTCATCATTGCAGGTGCGTGGAATTCGCAAGAAGATGGTTGAAATCATAACCAGAGACATCGCCGGGAGCGACCTGAAAGAAGTCGTCAACAAGCTGCTCCCCGATTCCATCGCTAAAGACATCGAGAAGGCCTGCCAGGGCATCTACCCGCTCCACGACGTTTACATTCGTAAAGTCAAAGTATTGAAGAAGCCCCGTTTCGAGCTTTCGAAATTGTTGGAATTGCACGGAGATGGGGGTAAAGGAGGGTCGGGTGAACCTGGTGAAGCCGGTTCGAAGGTGGACAGACCCGAAGGATACGAGCCTCCAGTGCAGGAGTCTGTTTAATTTAATTGTTTGTATAAAAAAGAGAAAGATGAAGAAAAAACGTTTTATTACGTATCAAGCCTTTTTCTGTAGCGACTTCTTCAGCTGGCTCAGTTTTGTCAGAGCCAGGTCCCTCCAGCTCCTCCTTTCCTGTAATTTCTCCAACGGGACGAGTTTTTCCAGTTGCTTGGCGATTTCATCGACTTGAGGACCCTCCCACTTTTCCAGAGGCTTGAAGTCCTTGCTCACCGAGTAGATGGTGTTTGAGTATTTCTTGCAGTAGTCGATGAAGCCTTCGGCGTTCAAATGGGTGGTTTCGAGAGGGCCGAGGAAGGCGTAGCGCATGCCCAGACCGTCAGACATCACCTTGTCGATGTCTTGCACGTCTAAGACTCCGTCGGAGACCAAATTCCAAGTTTCGTTCAATAAAGCGTACTGCAAGCGGTTCACGACGAAACCGGGAACTTCTTTTGATAAGGAGACCGGAGTCTGTCCGATCTCCTCCATGATGGCTCGAGTTTTTTTGGCCACGGCCAAGTCGGTCCACGGCGCGGGCACTATCTCCACCAGCGGCACGTAATAGGGGGGGTTCACGGGGTGGGACACCACAATATTTTGCCTGGAAGTTTCAAAGATTGAAAAAGTCCGCCGCGAGGGGGCGCCTTACTTGTTTTTTAAATGATCGGAGAAGAGCGACGGCAGGAACGTGGAGGTGGAGCTGGAGAAAATCGTCGCGGGCCCCGCGACGTCGTCGACGCTCTTCCACACTTTCCGCTTGAGCTCCAGGTTCTCTGGGACGCATTCTTGCACCAAAACGGCGTCCTTCACGGCCTCCTCCAAGCTGTTGGTGCCTATCTCAAATTAAACAAATTGTTGACTCGTGATAAAACCATTAAAAATAGAAGAAGATAACCTTGACGCAAAGATAATCACCTCTGATGCAGGCGAACTGCTGTTCGGCGTTCAAGGTGCCCCTCAGGAGGCCGTTTTCCTCCAATTTCTTCAGCTGTTGCTCGATGTCGACCAACGCCGACTCGATCTGTTTGGGCTCGATGTCGTAGATGACCACCTGGTAGCCCACGTTGGCGAAGAGCATCGCCCAGGAGCGCCCGATGAGGCCGCTGGAAGCAACGTTCAAATTCGCCGCCTCCGTCGTGGCTAAAAATTTTCGAAAAAAACGCTCACCTGCCTACTATTCCGATTTTTCTGGACATCGTTTCCGGTTAACGCACGCCTCTGGCGATGGAGTCGAACAGTGGCACGTCGTCGGCGGGGCGCCTTTTTATATTACCGCCTCAGGAGCTCTCGTAATTGGCCGATTGTGACCGACGCGACAGATAACAAGAATTGGAATCCGTATTTGATGCATTCTTTGGTGGAACAACCTTCATTTTTTTTGTGAGACCAGTGGCGCCGATGATTTTTTTT
>QDEB01008017.1:0-22290 GCA_004193795.1 Asbolus verrucosus | reverse complement strand
CAAAAAAAGACGCATTTTCACTTTACAGTTGAGCAGTACTGTACACAACGACCCAGATAAGTCGAGTGCATCGAATGTCCCTTGCCCCCTCGCTATCACTTCCGCGTTAACCACCGCGATAACCCGTGAACAATTCGAATTTGGCGCGCCCCGAAACCCCCCGAACACGCCCGACTGTCCCTGCGGCCGTCAAAACGTTTGTGGAAACCTCCAAGAACTCCAAAACTTTCCCGAAAGAAATTCCCAAAATCGAGTGGCACGGTGCCACCAGCGCGCTCGACCGTCTCTCCGATCTGCGGCAGCGGCTTCGCCCCGCAACAAGAGTGAATTCCGACCGTTTGGCGGTCGCTGGAGGCCCACATCTGTGACCTCCATTTGACATTTGGAGGGCAAAAGTTACAAGCTTCAAAAATTGCAACCGTTCCGTGCTGCAGAACCCCCTCGTGCGCCGACAGGGACGAGATGGCACTGAACAAGCTGAGCATCGACGCCCTCCAGCTGGCCAACAAGCGCGTCCTCATGAGGTAATTGTTCGCTTTCCGTCGGCGCGGGCCCGAAATTCCGCTGTTTCAGGGTGGACTTCAACGTCCCCCTGAAGGAGGGGCGCATCACCAACAACCAGCGCATCGTCGCCGCCCTGGACACGATCAGGTACGCCATCGACAAGCAGGCCAAGAGCGTGGTGCTGATGTCGCATCTGGGGCGCCCCGACGGCGCCCCCAAGCCGGAGTACACCCTCAAACCCGTCGCCGAGGAGCTGAAGAAGCTGCTGAACAGGTGATTTTTGGACCGATCAGTATCTGTCTCGGCTTGCTCTAACAATTCTGCCATTTTTCCTTTTTGTGCTTTTCTGTTTTAGATTGTTTACACCTCCTAGTGATAGTAACCAAAAATTGTTGCCTAAAAGGTTCTATTTTTTTTCTGTTCTATACATCACACTCGCCCCGCTCGCGACTAAACCGACTCCTCCACAGAGACGTGCTCTTCCTCCCCGATTGCGTCGGCCCCGACGTGGAGAAGGCCTGCGCGGACCCCCGACCTGGCTCGGTGATCCTGCTGGAAAACCTCCGCTACCACGTCGAAGAAGAGGGCAAGGGCGTCGACGAGAAGGGGAACAAGGTTAAAGCGGACCCCGCCAAGGTCAAAGCCTTTCGCGAGAGCCTCCGCAAGCTGGGGGACGTGTACGTGAACGACGCCTTCGGCACGGCGCACCGCGCCCACTCCTCCATGATGGGCGACGGCTTCGAGCAGAGGGCGGCGGGATTCCTCCTCAAGAAGGAGCTGCAATACTTCGCCAAAGCTCTCGACAACCCCGAGAAACCCTTCCTCGCGATCCTGGGGGGCGCCAAAGTCGCCGACAAGATACAACTCATCGAGAACCTGCTCGATAAGGTCAACGAAATGATCATCGGGGGCGGGATGAGCTACACCTTCCTGAAAGAGACCCGGGGGATGAAGGTAAAATACGTTTTATTTCAGATAAATTTTGTTATAATGAAAAAAAAAAAACATTATGAGACGTAGTCGAAATTCAGGGCGACGAAGATGCTCGAGAAGAAGATGGTGTAGAAGGTTTTCAAGGTCGATTTGTGGCTCATCTCGTATTCGTTGTCGTCATCGTCATCGTCGCTTCTTGCAGTTGCTTCTTGGACCTGGGGGAGCGCCACGAAATCGCCTCTTTCACTGAAGTTTTTCGGAGGAGGGTATTCTAGACGCGCCTCGTGGTAAACGATCGCCCGGCAGTGGCTCGTGGCCTCCTGGAATTTCCTGGAGATGTTCTCGTAGCACTTGTAGCGAATCTCCACCGGAGACTCAGCGGTGATGCTTTTCAAACCGTCGAAAAAATCGATGATGTGATTGTGGTTGAAAGAATTCTCTTTCTTCATGGTGGCCTTGGGCTTGCCTTCATCGTGGAACTTGGTGTAGATGCTGTCGATCTTCTTGATCACGCTGTCGACTTGCCCCAGCAGACGCTCCCCTTCTTCTATGTTCGCCGCTATCTTCGCTTTGGGCTTCTCCGGAGTCTTCTTCGGCTTCGCCTCGTCCTCCGGAACCAAGTCAACGCCGGGGACGAAATCTGCAGGTGAGGCGGCCGTCTTCCTCACCATGGTCAAACCTCGCCTCAACTTCGGAGCGTTGTCGGGCGACTTGTTGTGGTTTTCGTCTTTCTCCGCCTCCACCTTCTCGACTTTCTTCTCGCCCTCCTTCTCCGAGTCGTTAATCATCTTCAGCACGTTCGTGATCTCCATCTCCATCGCGTTGAAAGCCTCCGAGTCGGTCGAGCCGGTGGGCGACGAGAGCAGATCGATCATCTTCGTCTCGATCACGTCGATGGCCTTCTGAATGTTCTTCTGGATGTCGTCGTTGCGCGCCTTCAGCCCTCTCAGGTGGTCCAGCATTTTGTTCTTGCGATCGTCCTCTGGTGTTTTCGTCAAGTCGGTTCTCGGCTGCCTGCTCGAGTTCTTCGCCGTGGGCGAGACCGGACGTCTGTCCGTCCTCTTGTCGCCCTTCAGGTTGATGGGGGGGACGCGCGGGGACTTCTTGGGGCTTTCGGGCGCCTTCGTCAGATCCGTGATCAACGGCGGCCTCGCCTCGTGCAAAACCGTCACCTCCTTCGTGGGGAAGTTGTCGTAGACGACCTTCACGGGCATCACGATCAGGCTTTGGGGTCTGTGATCGAGGAACTTCTGCTCGGGCGCCGTGAGGTAATCCATCAGCTTCTTCACGTTCTTCTTGGCCCGTTTGATCTCCGGCTTCAGCGAAACCGGCTGCAGGAGCTTCCTCCACACTCTGTCGTTCTCCTCCATCATGCGATGGAGGTAAGTCTTGGCCGCGTGCAGCTTGTGGCCCTCCTTGCCGTAAATGTTGTCCCTGCGCGGGTACTCCGACTTGATCGGTTTCAAGTCCTTGCCGTCGAGGTCGTCCAGGAGGTCGTAATACTTCAGCTTCGACCTCTCCAGGTTCTCCTTGATCTTCCTGGTCCGGTCCTGGTTGGTGAGCGGGGCCTGCGAGCTCGTCACCAGGAGGCTGCAGCAGGTGGAGGCGGCGGAGCGCGACAGGGCCGAGCCGGTGCCGCAGAGTCGGGCGATTTTGGCGCTCCTTTGCGACGACGCCGAGGACGGCAATGTGTTCTTGCTCATTTTGCGTTTCACCCCCTTGTGGGGGAAGAACCACAGGCTGCCGGTGTACTTCTGCTCGATGATGTCGCCCTTCTTCTGCTTGTTCTTGCGCTTGCTCGGCTTGCGGTCCATCAGCTTGAGGAAGCCCTCCAGGCTGTCGGAGGCCTCCAGCTGCTGGATGAGCTTGCCGTGGAGGTCTTCGGAGGGTTTTCTTCGTTGGACGTCGGCGGGGAGGTCGGGAAACAGTTGAAACTTGGCGGGACGGTCGGCGGTGCGGGCGGTGCCGAGGGTGATGTCGGAATAGGCGTTCTTTTGGATGATGACCTTGTCGAAGGTTGCTTTGTTCTTGATGACCTCGTCGGGAGTTTCAGCTTTGAAGTTTTCTTTGCTCTTGATGACGTTGTCGAGGCAGTCTTCGAAGGCGTCTTCTTCGCGGTCGAGAGTGTTTCTGATTATCGCCTCGCTTTTGCTCGCTCGGTTGCTGATAGTGACCAAGTCGAAGAGCTTCTGGTGGTAGCGTTCGATTTCTTCCAGCTTCTCCGCGATCCTCTTCGAGTGCTCCTTGAGGGTGAGTCTGACGTCGTCGAACTCCTTCAGAGGTTCGGTTTTGACGTCGTTGGTGTTGTAAGTGAGACAAGAGAGGAAAGTCGGGTTGTTCTCCAGGAAGCTCGTCCTCGCTTGGATCTTCTCCGAGAGCTCCTCGAGCCCTTCATAGTTCTTCAGCAGGCCCTCGTCGAGCTGGTGATTGATCAACGTCAAGGTCAATCTGACGCTGTTGTTGTATTCGGCGCAAGCTTTCTCGATCGACAGTTCTTGTGTCTTACGCTCCACGTCTCCTCCGTCGTTGTTCATCGTTATATTCCCGACCATTTTATGAAAAGGATTATTTTTTTTTGAACCATCAATTTTGACAGCTTGAGAAAAAAATTTTTTTTAGGAACGCCAACTTCGCGAATGACAGATTATTTTGTTTTTGGGTAACTTGATGCAGACTATAATATTTTTTGCAAAACGTTCGCAGATCGGCAACTCGCTGTACGACCAAGAAGGTGCCAAGATCGTCAAAAACCTCCTGGAGAAGGCGAAGAAGAACAACGTGCAGGTCCACCTGCCGGTCGATTTCATCACCGCCGACAAGTTCGCCGAAAACGCGACCGCGGGCACCGCCACGGTCGAGGGCGGCATTCCGGATGGCTGGATGGGCCTGGACGTGGGCCCCAAAACCATCGAACTATTCAAAGGACCAATTTCCAGAGCCAAAGTGATAGTCTGGAACGGGTAAGTCTCCAATTTCGCTCTCCTGTTCCGACTGAAAGCGATCGTTCCAGGCCGGCGGGCGTGTTCGAATTCGACAAGTTCGCCCAGGGGACCAAGGCCATCATGGACGAGGTGGTGGCGGCGACCAGGAGGGGTTGCACCACCATCATCGGCGGTGGCGACACCGCGACGTGCGCGGCCAAGTGGAAAACTGAAGATAAAGTTTCCCACGTTTCGACGGGAGGTGGCGCCAGTCTCGAGTTGCTCGAAGGGAAAGTGCTGCCAGGGGTCGCTGCACTCTCCAAAGCTTGAGTTTTCGATTTTTTTCCGATATTAGAATGTGTTTGTATGTTAATAATCCTAATAAAGTGAAGAACATTCTCTTTTCTTTTATTTACGGATAAATAACAACGAAATAAGACAATAACAAGACTAAAATTTTTACATTAAATTGCACTGATTGGGGTCGGCGTTATTTTGTACGTCCAGAGGGGGTAAAGGCGGCCCCACGTCCCCTACCAGGTCGGTGGGGGGTTGTCCGTAATCTTGCAACTGTTTCATCATATTATTAAAATGATTAAAACTGATCATAATGAACCTACCTTCTGCATCAAGCCCAAAACCTTCTCGAACCTCTCCTTCTTCTGCTCATCGCTGTCCGTATCCTTCTCCTTCTCCAGCTCTCCGCACACCTCCTCCATCAGCTTCATCTGGTTTTCGTACCGCTCTGCGTCCTCTTTGGTCAACTTCGCTCTGTTGCTGCTCAACCACTCGGGGAACTTGTCCAAAATGTCCTTCAAACTGGGATAAAGCACGTCTTTCGAGAGCAAACTCTGCATCATCCCCTGCATGAACGGCAGAAACGCGTTTTGGTCGCTCTGCGCCCCGAGCAGGTTCATAATATCCTGCTCGCTGAACGGATTCTGCAGACCTTCAGCCCCCGCACTCAGCCCTTGGACCGTCTGCGTTATCGTCGAGGCGAAGTCGGAAGAAGCCTCGTTAATGTTAGGACCCTGGACCACCTGCTGGGCCGCTTCGGCTATCTGCTGGAACTTCTGCTGGACCTGTTCGGGCGTCAGCTGAGAACCGTCCGCATTGTTTCCTAAAAAATTCGCTAAATTGGATTCGAATTGGGCAGCGGCTTGGCGTATAAAGTCTTCAGACCAGTCGTCCAAGACCTCTTCGGGGGCCTCCTCTTTCGCCGGTGGCGCCTTCTCCTCCTTCGCAGGCTCGCTTTTGAAATCCTCCAGAGCACCTTGAAACATTATCATGTTATGCAACGGAAATTCACGAATGCGGCTGTTTTACTGTCCAGCAGTTCCGAGAGCTCATCGTCCACTTTGGAAGCCTCTTGCTTTTTGTTATCAGCCATCACAATAACTAAATTGGAAAAAGTTTTAATTTTAATTGTCTCTAATCTAGAAAAAGTGAGGTTAGAATTAAATCACCAGTCACTACAGTTGGTAGCACTGTCAAAATACAAATGGGGACCGAAGTTGACGTTTTTATCAGCAATTACACCCAAGTGGATCCCGAAATTTACCAACTGTGGGTGGAAGGGAACACAGGTATTTCCACATGCGCCCCCTCGCACTTTTACAACTTATATTTCCAGCGAGTGAGGCTGTCTCTATCTTAAATCAGCGCGGTTTGGGTCAGTTGACAGGCGCCTCTTTGGAGCTGATAGCGAGCGATGTGTTGGACCACTACCGCACCTACTCCCTCCTGGAGAAGCTCCTCATCAACCCCAAAAAGCTCCAGGAGCAACTAGCCTTCCAAATCGAGCCGCAGACGCGTCAATTGCTGATCGAAAAGTAAACACATAACCTCAAAAATTATGACTTTATTTGAACATAACCTCAACTTAGATACTACGACCTCGACGACGACGTGGTGCGCGAGCTGATCGGGAAGAAACTGTCGAGCAAGCACAGGAAAGACCTCGACGAGGTCGCCGAAAAGACGGGGATTCCACTGAAGTCGTGTCGAAGGCAATTCGACAACGTCAAGCGCATCTACAAAATGGTGGAGGACATGTCCGGCTCCGTCGTGCAGAACATACAAAATCACTTCTACATCTCCGAGGACATTGCGAAAAAGTACGCCTGCATAGTGTTCCTGGCGTGCATCCGTTTCGAGACGAAGCGGAAGCTGAACCACATCACCTTCGCTTGCTGGAAACGCTGCACGGAAGCCATCATGGACCACTGGACCAACAAGCTGGTCGGAGTCGACAACTTCGATACGGAGCTGGACAAGGACTTCTTTTCCGACTTGAAAGAAATCAAAATGTTGTTGGACAGGGAGCGGGAGCACAGGCAGTGAGTTGGGCGGGGGGCGATCGAAAACGTTGCTAATAAGTCGCCGTTCCAGCTTGGTTTGCGCCTCTCTGAAGCCGACCTTGCTGCAGAAATGCTACCAGGACTTGGAAGCGAACTTCAAGAACTACAACCGGGCGCTTCTGCAGCCGGTCAGCAACATGCATCGACCCCGCGACGTCAAGAACATGTTCGTGGAGCTGAGCTCCCTCTCGGACGCGCTGAAGCAGGCCAGCTGGAGCTGTCAGGAGCTGGAGATGTTCCTGAACGGGTACACGCAGTGCGCCGCCGAAATCGACGTTTTTCGGTATGTAATCCGTCGGTTTTTCCCGGCTTGACGGTGTCTTTTGCAGAGATTCGGCCTCTTTGAAGAGCCTCTGGGACAAGTACATGAGAGTTATTACAGAATGTCTCTTAGCTATGCATTGATTAAAATTATAACACGAAACAATACAAAAACAAAAAGCAAATCACAGCCTTTTCAATCACTTCGTCGCGGACCTCAACGAGGGGGAGCCGCGATGAACCCACAGAAGTTGGTTGGTGTGGCGGTCCCAGAGTAGAACGAGAGACGCATCCGTCGAAATCACATGGTAATAATTGTTCGATTCTTCATACGGACCCTCCAGGCGGACTATATCGTTGTATTCGAAATGCTGCATCTGGGAGAAGCGCCCTCCGAGGTAGTCCTTCAGGGTCTTCTGATGCGAAAAGGGGACATCCTTCCAGACGTGCTTGCACACGTGGAGCAGGGGCCGCACTCCGATTGGGAAAACATACAGCCAATAGCCGTTGTCGAAGATGATCAGATATCTGCGACAGAGACGTGGTTAGAACAGTTTTAGGTTATGGTATCGATAAAAATCACCGAGAATGGTTCGTTTTGGAGGGATACTCCGCGACCATGCCCAGCTTGTAGGTTTTCCTGCCCTTATCGATTTCCCCCGTTGGTGCGAACTTATTAAACGTGGCTATGGCACGGCTGCCAATCTTCAAGTACAGAGTGGGCTGTTGGAGTTGCGCGAAATATTTGACGTTGGTCAGGGTGGTTTCCCCCTTCTTCAAGAGCAAGACTTTAAAGGTCTGGCTCGAGGTCTTCTCGAGGAGTTTGGCCTGGATCCAGTTCTCTTTGCCTCCGCTGAAGGAGGGCACCAAGTAGATCTGCCCGACCTGGAACTCCGGGGGTTCCCAGAAACCGACTTCGCACTCATTATCGAAATCTATCAAAATGCGCTCGTCTTCGGCCGAGGCCGTGTTGGAGGACGTGTCTTGGGACTGCATCGAAGGGGAGCTCGAGTCTCCGATCCTGGCCCTTTTGGCGCGTCGGGCGACGGCCGCTTCGTCGTCGCTGGAGTCATCGACCACCACGATGTCGGGGGGGAATTCGGCGGCGATCTCCGTCACCTCCTGCTTCACGCCCTCCTCGAGCTTGATAGCCGCCTGGCGGCTCCTCAGCAGCTCCTCCACGCTTTCGACTTGTAAATCTGGGGGGCAGTGGCGTCACGTCGGCTCGAGCCAGCGGTTAAGTCGACTTACCGGGCATGCTCAAGATGCTCACGATGAGGTCGGTGGGGGACGGCGCATGCGGTTCCGAGGTCAGACGCCACTTCAACACTCTGATCGGCTGCGAGCGGGGCGGCTCGCGCTCTGTGATGGGGTTCGAGGAGGTGGTGAGGTCCAGTGCCATGTCGTCGCTCATTTTCGCTGGTTTTTTTCCAAAAAGTCGCAATTTCGAGATGCTACCTAACCTCACTTTTTTACTTACCGGTTCTTGCGTAGGCGGAATTAAAAAACTTGGTCTCTTGGAGTCCGTGAAACTCGGCAACGATGGTTGATAACAATTACACAAAGCTTGAGAAAGAAGCGAATATTAACAATTAAAACGCTTCTGCAAATAATTGCGTCGTACAGATCACGTGATGGCTCAATTTTGCAGATTTTTGACAACTTTTTGCGACTCATTCCGATTCCTAAAATTAAACAAAAGTCGGTGTTCTCAATTTACCAAATTGCATTTTGACATTCTGGATGTAAGACAGGTTTGGTGAAACTTTTTTCGTTAAAAAAAAGAGTGAAAATGCAACAAGGTGAGTACTTCCGATCCAATCATCGGATAATGAGTAATGCGTAAAACCGGCTGCAAGTCCGTATACTTTATACAAGGAGTACAACTCGACTTACACAGCCAGAATTACTCATGTTACATGTAGCACTTCTGGTGCTATTTTTGTTCAACAATAACAATAACAACAATAACAAATAAGCATTTTATGAATAATTAAAAGCCGTAGTTACAATTGCACTTGTCTAAAATTAAGTTCATTAGGTTTATTAAGGTTTAAATATGCCGCCCAATCAGCGCCCGCCGTCGCGGCGGCGCGTTCAAAATTAGCCAATAGAACTGCCACCATTTAGTCCTCGTTCAGATAAACGAGAAAATCTCGCCGTTTGCCGTCGAGGATCGAAAGGACGTCGACCTTGACGAAGACGATCCACAGCAGCGCCAGGTACCAGACGACGTTGAATACCTGGGCGACCGCCCACATCCTCCTGTAGTGCCTCTTGGCGCCCTCTAAACTCTCGTCGCTCTCGTTCAGGAGATACTTCCTCGCTCCCAACGTGGCGTTCTTGAAAAAATCGTAGACGTCAACCTCGTCCTTGCGATACGCAAAAGCGCCGTGGTCGCACGGGAGCAGGTCGTCCTCCAGCCCGAGACACCGTTCGTTCTTGAACTGCCACTGGTTGTTGGAGAAATATCGAACGGCCTCCGTCGCCACGTAAATCCGCCGCTGGATTCGCATCAGTCTGCAACAGCGAGCATCGATCAAACGGCCGCGGCAGCGGGCGAGCTTACATCGGCTTGTGGCCGGCCAGCTTGATCGCGCCGTCGAGCACCAGAGCCGGCAGGAGTTGGTAGAAGATTAACTTGAACCAGTGGAGGTAAACGCACCTGGTTATGCCACCGGCGGGATACCACAAGACGGAATTCACCGGCGCCTCCCAGCAGATCCTCCTGCCTAATTCGATCATTTCGCCCATGGTTACGTTGCGCAGGTTGTTGTTGCTGCCGTTGTAGACGCCGACCAGTTTCGGATTGCTGAAAAAACGATTCGAACAGGGGGCGAGTCATGGTGAGTGGTTCTTACTCGAACGTGGCCTGCTTCCAGGCGCTTATGATGATGGCCTTGGCGACTATATCCACCGGGACGTAATCCAGGATCACCTCGGGGTTGCCGTGATTTGTCCTCACTATCCCTTTGCCGCAAGCCACCAGCAACCCCACGGGGCCGTTGAAATTGTCTATCCAACCCGGAAAGGGCTCCAGGGCCGTGGAGATCACTGGAACCTCAACGTCGTCAATTCGTCGATGTTGGTCGCGTTATTTACCGATAGATGGCCGAAAAATCACGGCCGGGACCCTCCCGGCGAGCATATCATTCACCACGTGCTCCCCCAGCGACTTGGCGAAGGTGTAAGTGTTGGGCTGGGGGTGGATGTATTTGCTCGTCAACACATTCAGAGAGTGCTTGTCGGCGTTTTCGGCGACGGCGATGGTCTCCTTCCAGTCCGCGCAGGCCGGATACAGCTGCTCGCCGATCACCTCCCGGTCGGTGTTGCAGTAGGTGGTGGAGATGTGCACCACGACCTCCACTTTCTTCATCTCCAACGCCAGCCGGGCCAGCTCGCGAGTCCCCCGAACGTTCATGATGACGGCCTTGTGGAGGGGGTCGTCGAAGCGAACGGAGGCGGCGCAGTGGACGACGATGCCGACCTCGTCGATCAGCAACCGCCTGTCTTCGGCGCTGAGCCCCAGGTCGAGCTCCATGACGTCCCCGGTGACCGCCTTGACCTTCTGGAGGGCGTCGGGGTCGCTTGCCCTCACCGAGTCGAAGAGCTGGACAGATTTTAGTCGAGGTCGTGGCTGGTTCGATGTCTTACCGGCAGGTCCGTGATGGCGCAGATTCTTTCTCGCGGGGTCTTCCCCTTCTTGTGGCGCATCAGCAGGTAGATGCTCTTCAGGTCGGGGCAGGATCGCAGCAGCTTCTCCACCAGGACTTTGCCGACGAAGCCGCTCCCTCCGGTTATGAAGACGCTCTTGTCGCGGAAGAATTCCGGGATCGATGGGGGGTTGTCCATCTTTTTGTGGGAACGCAGCACTCTTTGTGAGCTCTTTCGGGCCGGCAGTCGTGGTTTTGTCGATTGTTGCGATCCTTGACCGCAAATTTCCACACAATAGCCTGGGGTCAGCCCAAGAGTCCATTTTTGAACCCGAATTTCATCGAGTCATTAGGAACGGAAACGATAATGGCCGCAACGGATGTGTTGACATTTCGTACATTATACAGTTGGTTGCTCTTTTGTTTTTTAAGTCAGGTTCAAGGATTTTGATTGTGGCTCCTGTCACGTGACGTTTGGGGGAAAATGGGAAAGAAAAAGGGGAAAAACGGGAAGATTAAGGACGTCATCTCGGCTTCCGCCCCGGACGTGCGGCCCGGGTCGAGCGCGGAGCTTTTGCGGGAGCCCTCGTCGAAAATTTTGGCCACTTCGTCCAAGGTGCTGCCGCGGAGAACGTCGTCGAGGGGTCAACACGGCAGGAAATCGAAGAGCAAAACCATCCTCCCGGTGGAAGAAAAGAAATCTGTAAAACCGCCGCGATTGCGCCCCTTCACGTCCCATTCTTCTTCAGTTCAGTTCCAGTTCGCTCTCTTCCGACGCGTCGTTCTCGTACGAGGAAATCGTCGAGGAGCAAGAAGTGATCGTGCCCGCGGTTTTCAAGCGGGACAAGAGAGGGAAGAAAGGCAAGAAGGGAAAGAAAGACAAGAAGAAGAAGAAAGAGGAAGGCGAGGCGGAAGCCGAACCGGCGGAAGAAGACATTGTGATGACCATCTCCAAAATGAAACTGCTTGCGGAAGCGCAGATCGCCGAAGAAGGTTTCTATCGGCGAAAGCCCTCACCAACGACAATTAATTGTTTCTGATGCAGCCGAGGCTGAAGCTGCCGCAGCTGAAGAGCCCGAAAAGAAGAAGAAGAAGAAGAAGAAGGTAAAGGGCTAGACCCGATGTTCTTAACTGCGGTTTGTTTCAGGGTCCCAAGAAGAAGCTGTCGAAGAAAGAGAAGGCTCGGATAGCGGCGGAATTGGCGGAGAAGGCCCGGCAGAACACCGAGGAGGAGTTGGCGAGGCAGGCCGAGCTGGAGCGCATCCGGCTCGAAGAAGAACGAAAAGCGGCCATCGAGAAGGAGAAACGCGAAACGTTCGAGCACCAGATTCGGACCGAGCAGCTGGAGGCCTCTCTGGACTACTTGAACCGGCTGATTTCTCACAACAAGTCTTTGAGGGACGCGGCGAAAGCGCGAGCGGAGTGGGATTTCTACGTGGACTGCGGAAGATTGCCCAACCCCAGCAGGTGCGATCAAATGAACACCTTCCTGCACCTCTGGGAGAACACGGTGGAGGAAACCACCATGGAGGAGGCGGCGAAAAGGACAGAGGACGTGCTGCAAGTGAGTATCCACCGATCCGTCGCCGACTCTAGGATTTTGTCCGCAGCTCCTCGACGATTTGGACAACTTGATCGACACAGCCGAAGAACCCAACAGCGAAATCGTGCAGAACTGGCGGTGGGTGAGGCTTTTGTTCCGTCAGCAGCAGGCGAAGAGTTTGGACGTCGCCACCTATCGGCTTTTGCGCGACATCGAGAAGAACCTACACAGAATCGACATCCCCACAGCCGATTACAAGTACCAGGACGACAACATCGCCTTGTGTTTGTGGCTGAGAGTCCAGCTCCCCACCCCTCTGCCCAATCCACGCAGACCCCCCAAGTACCCTCCCTCCGGCGGACGTTTCGCAATTTCTAACCTGTCGCGATTGCAGGCCACGCATCGAGATAGAGTTTCCGGAAATGAAGATGGAGGTCCAGTTTCCGTTAACCATCGACGGCGACAAAATCGCCATCAGAGCTCTGTACGTTAAATACGACCATTTGAGCGATTTGAGCGCCACCTATCAAAAACCGCTAATCCCGGAACAGTACGATAAGGGTAACAATGGCGGCGAGAGGGGAGGTAGATTTGTCACACTTCTCCGTTACAGATCTGCATGAAGCGATGCGGCTTGAGTGGAGGGAGAAACTGTTGTACAAATACGAGAATAGAGTACGCAAACCTCCCCCACCTCCTCCGGAGAAGGAGGAGGGTGAAGAGGGAGGGGATCCAGTGGAGGAGTGGCCCCCTCCCGAACCTGTCATCGGGCCGGATGATGAGGTCCCGGTCGTCCCTTATAGAAAACTCGAGCCAACTGCGAGCGAATATGTGATTACTAAAGAAGATGTGTTGTACTCTTCCGTCAGAAGCGGTTTAGTCAAGACGGTGGAGGAAGACGTGATTAATTTACGCAAATACAGCATCATAGGGGGTGTGTACACGCTGAATTTGGTCCATCAACCTCCGCAGCCCCAAGATTTCGTCACCATGGAGATGACTTTAACCCCTCGTGAGTAGATTTGTGCGAATGACAGTCGATTGTGTGGTTGAAGTGTATCTGCCCAAACAGCTGGAGCTGGTCGATTTTTACGTACCCTACACCCCCATGACGGCCGATCTCGGCAAGCGTCTCCCGGAGGAAATAGAAGAAGAAATGAAGAAGCAAGAGGAGGAGTTGGACAAACTCATTCTGATCACGGTGACGTAATTTTTTCCCGACTCTTTCGCCCCCTCCCCTCTCATTGACTCTCGCTGTTCGTTGAAGGTGGCCGGAACACGTGATCTTCCTGGAACTGCCGATGGTGTGCCACTGGGACCACTCGAGGGGAGTTTGGACCAAGCGCGAAGTGCACGATCTGAAACACAACGAAGAAAAAGGCTCTCTGAGCTTCAGAACGGGCAGATGCGGTACTTTCGCCTTGGCCACTTACAGATACGCGAACCTCCCCTACCAGGCGTGGGAGTTGCGACCGGAAGCGAAGTGAGTCCGAGTTGAAGCGCCGCCTTCTTGATCCGCGTTTTTCTTGCAGCGGCACCGCGACGCTGCAGATAACCGCGGCCATCCTGATGGTGGAGTTCAACGTGAAGGACGGCGCGATCGCCCTGTCGCAGCTGCAGAACAGCCCCAACAACGCGTTGCAAGACGCGGTGGGGGTGTATCACCCCCTCCCCAAGCTGATCAGGGTATGCTCTTCCGGCGCGGGAATTTCCCGTTTTCAAATCCGGTCGTCGCCAGACGATGCAGAGTTCTGGCGTCGACGTTTTCCCAGCCTTCGACTCGTTTTGTTACATCGAGAACACATGCGAGAAGCACTGGCCGATGGAGAAGCATCTGTATTTCAACATGGCGCAGTCGGCGGTGTGTTTCAACTTCGCCTCGTCTCGGTGGAACCTGCCGGCGGGGCGGAGGGGTGCGGTTTTGCAAATGAGAGAGTACAACGTCGAGAAGACGAAGCAGAAGAATCATTCGATGCTGCACGTGACCCCGCTCAGTGCCGTTTACGTCGACTGCACCGAAGTTAGCCCCGCTTTTAACGAGGAAGGGGTCGAAAACATGAAGGTGATCAGGTCGCAAACGCTCGAAACGTTGCGGTAATTGTTGTTTCAGTTTTATCCAGATCTGTATCATCTGGTGAAAGGTACCAGCAGCATGGCGGTGAAGAATAAAATCAAGAACGCTTCCCGGGAGCTCATTTATGCTCTGTACGAGCTTTTGGTGGCGACACGAGTGGTTAGTTTTTCGTAGTTGACATTTGACCCAGTTTGGCAAACTTATCGAAATTTTTGCGAGGATGCAAATCATGCACTGCCTTAATGATTCGTGTTTATTTTCGTTGTAATAAATATTTATCTCGACTCTAGTCTTTATTATTCAGTGTCGAGCACTCGTATAGATAGCTTTTGCGGCGCAAAAGGTAACATGTAGCTTTTGAAAAATAGTTTTCCAAGAAAATTGTTTCAGGATGGTGAAGTTGGCCATTTTAGTAATTTTCGTGGGTGCAGTGTTGACCCTTGAGCAACCCCCGACGGACGAAATTTGCAGACATGATGACGACGCCGCCCAAGCGACTTGTTCCAATTTCAAAATAACGTCCCCGCAAGACATCAATTTTCCCCCCAATTTGAGTAAACTCGTCTTTAAAAACGCGACAGGTTCGTTACGTTTGCCACAAATGTCAAATTTGACATATCTGTCAATCGCGAATAGTCAAATCGACGATGTGACTCTGGATGCGTTCCCGAATTTGGCGTTTTTGGTGCTTTTACGAAACAAAAAATTCCCAAATGTGTCCCAAAATTTATTCAAAGGCGGTAACGAGCGCTTGAATTGGTTGTCGTTAATCGGCAACAGTCACACGATCGAGACGAACGGTTTACATTTTTTGAAAAATCTCACTTGGTTGCACGTTCAGAATCAGAAATTCGAACGCCTGACCCGGGAGTTTTTACGGGAAGCCACCAAACTGCACGAGCTGACGATAAGAAACTGTCATCTGGGGACTATAGACGCGGATGCTTTCGATAATCAGCAAGAACTTGAAATTTTGAGTTTCAACTTCAACAAGATTCGGTATTTTGAAAATGGAACTTTCAAGAGCTTGCAAAAATTGAAAATTTTGGAGCTACACCACAACAAATTCGTCGATTTTAATCTGGAACAGTTCCGGGGTTTGGTCAGTTTGGAAATATTGGGCCTACCGTCGAATTTTTTGAGGAATATACGCAACTCTCGAGACTTGTTGGAAGCATTCCCCAACTTGAAGAAGATGGAAGTGAAGAAGAAGGATTTGGTGAGAAGAGACATCAAACATCTAATCAGAGAATTGAGGCAAAAGGAAATTCACATTATAGGAACCCCCCACGACTGCCACCATTCTTCGACCTGCCATCATTCGTAATAATCAAGCAACAGTAGAATATACTTATGGTTGTATTTTTTATTTAATAAATAGTGTTACGGACATTAAAATTTTTTAGTACGCCCCTGTCCAAATGTGAAGAGTCAATGACATGATTGCCATAATGGCTGTCGAATGTCAAAAGAGCGAAACTAAATGACGTCAATTCTTGTTTTTTTATATAAAATGTTTTATTATTTATAAATTAGGCTAATTTAGGTCGTTATGGAATATTTCATACATTTTTAACGCCGCTGCAATCCCAAATTCCACAATCAATAATTGGGAAATTTTTGACAGATGACATCTCAACAAATTTTTTCTCACATTAAAGTAAAATTAGCGACTTTAGGTGGTAAAAAATGGGCATAATTAAGCGAAAAAGTTAGAATTGTAGGTGGTGCAATCAAAAATCAACCGGTGAGTACGCTCGTCTTGTCAAGAAAAAAATTGAGGTTATGTCGTCTCCGGCTTTGTTTACAGCGTCCGAGCGCAGAAAATGGAAGAAGACGACGCCATGGACATCGACGAAACCATCTCGAGTGCCCAGATAATCGTCCGCGAGTCCTCCGGCATCCAGATAATCGGGGGCCCCACCAACATCAGCGACCCCCAAAAAATGGAAGCGGCCCAATCGAAGCCGCCAGAGTCAGAAATTAAAAAGCAAAACGCCAGCGGAGAGCCGAAGAAGAGCTCGCCGGACGTCGTGGTGTTGGACGACGATGAGGACGAGCCTGTTCCGTCGAAAAAGTCCAAAAAGAAATCGGACTCCGAAGACCAAGTGGAAATCATAGATCTGGTGCAAAAATCGGTCAACAGCAAGTGCATTAATTACGCCTGCAAGAGCGGGAAGGAGCTGATGATAGCCCCCAATCTGTGTCTGTCGTATTATCGCGTGAAAAACTCGGGGAGCGGGAAGAAAGAGATCTGCACAGAATGCTACGACTTGGCCATAAGAGAGTATGACATGCTGGCCACCGAGCTCAAAGCGGGGAACGTGTTATGTAACGTTAAAGTCCCCATCAGAAACGACACGGTGGAAATCGACGATTCCGACGAAGAGGAGCAAGAGTCGAGGATCCCCGTGATGGACGAGAACAATTTCAAATTCGTCGAAGACAACTTCGAGAAAATCCTCAGCGAGACCATGGCCAAACTCAACTTTGAAGCGCACACGGAGAAGGAGGTGGATCACCTCAAGTTGAAGAACAACAAAATTAACGATTCCATCACCGAGCTCCAGGCCATGATCAAACAAACCAGGACATCGCTGGATAACATCCAGATTAATTTATACAACGAGTTCCGGACTGAAACCATCGAAACCAGCGTCATTTCAATCATTGACGACCATTACACCTCGGTGATTCCCATTGTTAAGACCGGTATTTGTTCCTTCACTAAACTCATGAGGGTTTCTCATCGAAAATGTTCGCAGAGTCTCTGAAGACTCCACAGCAGAGGAAGAGCCAAAGGAACGTCGCCAAAAGAGTCTCTTATGTGGAGTTAGACGGTCCCAACAGCCCCCGACCGAAAGAGCCAGAAGCAGTCGAGTTACCCAAAGATGTCCCGACGGTTGGAAAAGTCGAACCCCCTGCTGTCACTTTAGGTTAGGTTAGGTCAGGTCTCGATTGTGAGGTTATGTTACATTGTTTTGGTCACAGATGATCTCTATTACATTTCGCGGGAAAATTCGGCCGGTTCTTGGATAAAGGCGCGGCTCAAGGGGGTGCTGCCCCCCGGGACCGTCCACAATGGCCAGCCCAGCACCGGCACTCTCTATAAAGTCACCGAATTGAAACAGCACAAAGAGAGAATCGTCGATGGTAAAAACATAGCGTCCATGAAACACTCGAAAATTCGCCTGGAAACCGGAACTAGAGTCATCGCCGTGTTCAAGGAGATCGGCCCCACCGGAGAGGTGCGGAAGGCCCGACATGACCCCTACTATCCCGGCATCGTGGCGGAGCCTCCGGTTGCACAAAACAAATATCGGTATTGTCCAACAACGCCACTTGAGTCTGATGTTCACTCGTTTGTTCCAGTTATTTGGTTTTCTTCGATATTGGGTACTCGCAATACGTGAATTACACATGTGTGCATATAGTGTTCGAAGCCAGCAAAAATGTGTGGGAAGACATGCACGTGAACTCGCGCACTTTCATCAAGAAGTACCTGGAGAGCCCCGACAGGCCCATGGTGAAGTTATCGAAAGGTCAAACCGTAAGAGTGGAATACAACGGTAATAAACCCCGAAATGCGAAAAATGATGTTATGTTCGTGAATTCCAGGAAAATGGGTGTTGTGCACCATAATGAACGTGGACTGCTCGTTGGTTTTGGTCTTCTTCGACTCTCTAAACCGAATGGAGTGGATTTATCGAGGCTCCACTCGCCTCAGCCCCATGTTCAAAGAGGAACAGAACGCCACGAAGCGCCACACCGGGGGGCGCACCTCCAACCGCAAACTGGGCCCCAGCGAATCGGCCACCATCGTTCAGTACACGAAGAACAGCGATTTCGAAAAACCCACGGAATCTTCGAGGGCCGTGCGAGCCGTCGCCAGGAAGAGCACCGCCAGGCCCGAGAACAACCAACCGGGCGCCTTCGTGCCGTTTCTGCCGCCCGTCAACAACGTCATGTCGATGGAGCCCACCAGCAAGATCATGGTAATTGGGTGGTTGGCACGGGTCACATTTACATGTTGGGTTTTAGTATTTCACACCGCGCGATCAGGTGATCACCCAGAGGTTGTACAGGCCGCACACGTGTTCGCCCGCTTGTAAAGATTACGTGAGGCACAATTTGAGCAAGTTGAGGGGGCACAATCCGCTCTCGAAGCCTCTGTTGTGCGGCTGGGCGCGCATCACTCAGAAGGTCAAAGGCAGGAAGGAGATCGTCTACAAGGCACCCTGCAGCAGGATCCTGAGGAACATGACGGAGATCCACCAGTATTTGAGGATGACCAAGAGCGAGATGACGGTCGATCTATTCGATTTTAACCACATGGTGAGGTGTCTGGCCGAATTCAATGTGGAATGTGTCCCAGACCCCAAGGATCTGTCAAAAGGTTGGTGTTTTTTTTTAATTTCAAGGAGGCAACCTAAGATAAGAAAAAACATTTGGCGATGGGCCAAATCAAAAATTTCAATTTCTCGTCTTCAGACGACAAATATTGAAAATACCGCCCCTGTTGGTGATTGTTCAATCCAACTTTCAGTCCAAACCCATCTCTAATATTTCAAAAAAAAAAAATAAATAAATAAATAAATAATACAGGTAGCCAGTGGCGTTCGTTATTTTCTTTGGTTTCTTTCTCTTAATTTTTCCAACAAAATCTTAAATTTCAAGATGTTGGTTCAAATCTAGACGTAAAATGGTTGTTTCAAGGCCTGGAGCAGGTCCCCGTGCCCGTCATCAACGGCATCAACAACGAAATGCTCGACTTCTGCAATTACGCCACGAAGCGGGTGCCCATGGAGGACGTGCCCTTGAACACCGAGCCGGAGTTCCTGTGCGGCTGCGACTGCACCGACGATTGCGCGGTAAGTGCACGCACGCACGCACGCACGCACCCGACAGCCGTTCGTTGCAGGACAAGATGAAGTGTTCGTGCTGGCAGCTCACGCTGGAGGGCTCCAAATACATGGGGAAGAACGTCGACCCCAACAGCATAGGTTACGTGTATCGTCGGTTGCACGAGCAGGTTCTGACGGGAATCTACGAGTGCAACTCCAGGTGCAAATGCGGCCCCACGTGCCTGAATCGGGTGGTGCAAAACCCCATGTCGATCAAGCTGCAGGTGTTCAGGACGCACAACCGGGGTTGGGGGATCAGATGCGTCAACGACGTCCCCCAGGGGACTTTCATTTGTATTTACGCGGGGACCATTCACACGGAGCAGATGGCCAACGAGGACGGGATCACCTACGGGGACGAGTACTTCGCGGAGCTGGATTACATAGAGAACTGCGAGAAGCACAAAGAGGACTACGAGAGCGACGTGAACGAGCCCGATAGCCCCAGGAGTCGCTCGATCACGCCCGAAGACGAAGACGAAGAAGAGAAGGAGAAGAAGCCGGACGGCAGGAGGAAAAGACACAAGGAGATGGAAGACAACGATTTCTGCCCGAGCTACCCCTTCGTCAGCAGCGATTTCGAAAACTCGATGAGGCTCAGGCGGAGGAACCAAGACGAGACGAAGAACGAAGGCGACGTCAAAGTGAAGAAAGAGCCGGAGAAGGCGGCCTCGATGGACGGGCTCACGACGGAAATCGAAACCGTCACCATATCGGACGACGAAGACGGTATCATTTACTGCGAAACCGTCGAGGGTCGGTTAAAGTGATTTTTTTCCAGATCCGAAGGAAGTTCTGAGCTTCAATCCCAAATCGGGCTCCGACTTGGAGGAGAGCAAACCAGCCCAAGTCTCCGTCAGAAGCTTCTTCGGGGAGGAGGAGCCCTACATCATGGACACCAAAAACGCCGGCAACATCGGACGGTTCCTCAATGTAATGATTTAATAGAAGCGAAGTCTCGGACTAACCGCAATCTTTTCAGCACTCTTGCTCGCCGAACGTGTTCGTGCAGAACGTCTTCGTCGACACTCACGATCTGAGGTTCCCCTGGGTGGCCTTCTTCTGTTCTCAGTTCATCAGAGCGGGGACCGAGCTCACTTGGAATTATAATTACGACATAGGGAGCGTCCCCGGGAGGGTTTTGTATTGTCATTGCGGCTCGTTAGAGTGTAAAGGGAGGTTGCTTTAGGTGAATAAAGAGCGACACTGTTTTTAAATAATTTTATAATAATACATCAATTTCTTTAAATCAATCTACACAGCATGTTTTTTACATTCATACGCACGTTAAAATGCAGTTAAAAAAACATTAACAGCCAAAAAATTTGTCAAAATCTGTGAAAAAACTGGTAAAATCCTGCACCAACCCCGCAACTCTATTGGACTCTAATAGATCAAAAATTCCCTCCGCGAGATTCTCTGGCAGTGGTGGCGACAGCGATTAAGTACAGTCGGAACGTAGAGGAAAAATTTCACCAGTTTTCCGAGAGATAGCGAATCAAGACCGTGATGTTGTTAACGATTAAAAAAAAAAATAATAAGAATCCTCCGCGACAACCTGAATGTCAACAAAACACAATTATTGCTCGGAAACTCGACATGCAGGTGGCCGTCACACGAAAAAGTCTACGATTAAGTACTCGAGAAAAAAAGAACAAAAAAAAAACAAAAACCCAGCGCGCGAAATCAATAAAACGGAATGCCATTTGTACGGAAATATGCGTGTCCTTTGCTCCAACAAAAAAATACTGTGGCCCACCGGATCGATTGACTTAATACTACAGAGATGATTTTCCAAAAAGTCCCCGAAAAGGCTGCCTGATTTCGTCTCTTTGACAATTTTGCTCGATTAAATTATAAATACTTAAAGCAAAAAACGAGAAATCTAACCACACGCTCTCATCCACACCGCCACACTGCTCTTTGGAGGACTAACGAAAAACGGGGGGGGGGTTAGGGGGAGACCGGGAGGGGCATTCAAGCAATATATACCGAGAGTACGTTGATTTTTTTTTTTGATAGAAAAAGATTAACATTGCGTGTGCCAAAGGGTCGAGGAAATGGGGAGAAAGGGGGCGAATCGTAGAGAACAATCGCTCGTAGAGAGGCTCTCTCACTCATACAAATTGAGACAAACAGATACAATATAGAGTTACGGCTAAGATAATTATAATAATACAGTATGTACTGGGATCGAGACGGCTTCCGTCCCTGTTCGAATGTCTGGGCCTGGCCCGCACTACACAGCACTGTTTAGTTCGTACGAAGACTTGCGACGGTCAAGTTACGACACGTCCTGGTCCTCCACGTCCTGGAGTTGTTCTTTGGGCTCCGCCTCGCCTGAAACATACACCGGTGGTCAGTTCGCGCTCGTCCGAAGTTGGATCTTTCGTTCGTCTTAATTACCGTCTCCTTGCATGTCGCTGGTCCACAGCGTCAGGTTGTCGCGCAACAGCTGCATGATCAGCGTGCTGTCTTTGTAGCTCTCCTCGGAAAGGGTGTCCAGTTCGGCGATGGCGTCGTCGAAGGCGGCCTTGGCCAGGCGGCAGGCCCGGTCCGGACTGTTCAGTATCTCGTAGTAGAACACGGAGAAGTTCAGGGCCAAGCCGAGCCTGATAGGGTGCGTCGGCGGCAGTTCCGTCATGGCGATGTCGCTGGCCGACTTGTACGCCACCAGCGAGTGCTCGGCGGCGTCTTTGCGGTCGTTGCCCGTCGCGAACTCGGCCAGGTATCGGTGGTAGTCGCCCTGAACAACACATTTTGTACCTTCCCTTCTAAATTTACCAACATTTCTCACACCACACTCACGCAACATACACGCAGACGTCGATATTCCGTACGAGATCGACGGCCGCCATTTTGGATCCTAGGATTCAAAATGGCGTTTTCGATTATTTAAATATCAATATTTGGACCGAAGCATGACTACCTCTATCATAAATTACTTCAGGCCGAAGGACCGCTGCAATGTGGGGCAACATGGTGAGCAAGTTAGAATGACAAGACGCCGTGAAATTAAGGTCAAGATAACATTTGATCGGTCTATCATATATTACTCCAGGCATGTGGCAACATGGTAAGAAAGCTATAATGACAAGGGACTATGAAATTAAGGTCAAGATAACATTTGATTGATC
>QDEB01007993.1:0-21317 GCA_004193795.1 Asbolus verrucosus | reverse complement strand
GAGTAGTTTAGAGATGAGAGCGGTGAGTTTCTGCACCTAAAGCTTTGTCATTTTCAATGCATTGTAGTATACATAAAGTATGATAAAATTATGATGCTGCAAATTAGTAGCAATTGATAATATTATCATAATCAACTGGGAATTCTAGAATTTGACTGTCCATAATACGTCTATAATTTTTAAAAACATAATCAAATATCAAGTCTGCGTAAGAATATTGACCACTGTACAGCGGAAATATTTTAAACTTTCACTATACCATATTCGTTTTTCATCATTCACTGGCTGGTTAATTTAAAAAAACTGTCTTATGTAGGTATATTATACCACTTTTCCTACGAAACCTGTCTTACGCTGCTCTCATTAATGCAATGAATAAATTTACGTAATAAGGGTCATTTCAAAATATAACAAAAACTTTGAGATGAAGTGAAGTGAAGATCTGAAAAGTGCAACAGACTGTGAATTATTGAATAAGATGATTTATGTAAGTCTCGGTTAGGAAAACTGACCAGATTTGTCAGCGCATTGCCAAAAATTAATTAATATCAAGGGACCAGTTTTTTTTATATAAATTGGTGGCAATTTTTATTATTCGGTATTCCGGTTATTAAATCACGTTTTAAAGTCGTTATGTGATTACGTACTATAGTCTGACAGCGCTATTGTGAGGCCAAGTTCACGATTATTTTTGATCCGTTTTCATTTTTTATTTCAAAAAAATGGATGTTTTCGAAAAATGTGAAGGTCAATGTAATGACCAGGAGAAGTTATTGTTCCACTTCGAACCATTGTCTCGGTCCTAATAGGACATCTTGCGCATATCTACTGGGTTATCAATCATTGCACACACAATTACGTCTGATAGCTTTTGTTGTACCGTTTAATTCTGTTACCACTGGAATGCGGCAATATTAGCTGAGAGCTTGGAACGATTAGTTATAAGAAATTAAGTGACTTCTCTTCGGCTTTTTTAGAACCACAAGAACCAGAGAAACGATGGTTGGTTAACCTACTGTCTCGTTTTAATATTGATTATTTTATGAAAGTAGGAGACATAATACAGGTACAGTGATAAAAACAAAACAAAAGAAATATGATATTAAGCTCGTCAAAAAAAAATTAAAAATTAAAAAAATAATATACGTCTACCGCTACCTCGCTGTAGGAGCAAATATTAACACAGTGGTGTAGAAATTTTCATGTTTACCTGTCTTTATTCTCTACTTCTTCATAAAAATTCACTGATGCTCAATATTTATTAATATTTCAAACTACACCGATGATCGATTACTAAAGTCTCTCTCTCTCTCTCTATAAATACCTAATTATTAATTAAATTAGTAAATAATACATTAATCAATTTAAGTTAATTGTGTGCAAACAGGCACAGTTTATATAATTAATAATGAAGTAAAGCATCAGATTCTTTTGTGAACTATAAAAATTGTGTAAATTTAAGTTAACTTGTTTGGCTAATTATTAACCAAATAATTGCATAAAAGTTGCGATTAAATAGTTTAAGTTTCGCGAAACTACTTATACCTCATAGTAATCATTTATTGGTTAAAATTGGTTAAAATTTTCACATAAAAAACTTCATTACTGAACAAAAGTTTCATTCATTCATTTTTATTAGAAATATGCGTCTAATATACAGTAACCGTTAACTGAAATTTTTAATTCGGGACTAAAGTGATTGTTTGGTTAGGGAATTTATTTCTTTTTTAACGGTTGTTGTCGTTTCAAATGAGACTAGACAAGCAAGCACCCAATAATGGAGTGAAATTATAAGAAATATTAAAAAAGTTCGGATTTTTTATTATTAAAAATAATCAGAGTAGATGATGTAGCTCAAATTAACGGAAACTTTCTATCGTTTTCTCAATATTTTTGCAAAAATAAAAGTTTCCTCTTACTCGCTTTGCTATTTTCAAAATTTGCAAAAACTCAGAAACCACGTACTTTCGATCTAGTTTAACAGGGGACGGTACCGAAACCAAACACTTTTTGTGAATTTGCGAATTTGGTTATTGAACAACATTGTTCAAAATAGCTATTATTAAAAATAGCGGATACGGTTGGTTGATGGTTTTTACGACTGTTACTTAATCCATTTTTGTTTTTATTTTATTTCATTTGTATAGAAAATTTTGATTATTAGACAAAAATTTTTACGAATTTATATTGATTTATTAATTTCATCATAAACCAAATGATTTCGCTTATTAGATAATAAGATTAGACCCAAATGCAAAATTATGGTATAATAAGAGTTCTTAATAAAGAGAAATCTAACAAAGTCGAAAGAATTGACCGTGTCCTATACACAATAATAAGTTAGCAGCGCCAAAAAAGCAAACTAACTAAAATAAATCAATTCGATTCTTGAATGGTTTCATTTCGCGGTTGGTACTTCCAAAAAAATGATTGTAAGATATATATTTTAATTGTATTTGATACAGTTTTCTCTGTTTTTTGTTGCTCTCTTTATTTCTCTTACTTTACCTAAGCTAGAGTCCCCTACTCTCCTTATCCAGAGGGTTTTCTATAAATTTCGGAATAACGATTTACAGATGACAGTTCATCAATGACCATATATTGGCTCTTTTGATTCAATTGGTAGGTGTATTTTGAGTGAAACAATCGTGATTTTTAGTGTAACTGTGACCCTTGGATTATTTTTCAGGATTTTCAGTGCTGCAAGATGCTTTTCTTAATTTTTATCATCTCCCTCTCAGGTAAGTACATAACTTTTTTAAAAAAAGTTCGAATCTTCGTTCCGGAAAGAATATAGTTTTTCATTTGGCCTTTCCATACCGACCACAAAAATTATTTCTAATAAGCGCATTACTGGTTGTCTAAATTTTGCTGTTTGTTCCAGTACCAAATGCTTTTTTACAAGAATATGAGGAGCTCGAACTGTACAATAATTTTGATGAATACGGGGCGGTAGCCGATGCTTCTGGTGGTGGAGGCAACAAAGGTCAAGGAAAATTGGGATTCAGTGCCGGCAGCGGTTTAAGGAGCATCGCTGAAGGTTCTTTTAACTCGGCCAATGACGCCGTCAACAACCAGGATGCGGCAGGACATCAAGCCGCATTCGTTGCGAAAAATACTTTGGCACAAGCTGCGGCTGGGGTGAGTAAGATCTTGTGTCTTCACGAAATGAATGAAACCGGAAACATAAAGCAGTCGTTAGCAAGTCTATTGGCAATAACACCAAAGGCGAAAATTGGCAAGGAAAAAGTCTATTATTTAAGAACTCTTTCTAATTTTAAGTAATCAACTTGTAGTGTTAACAAAGAGTTTTTTTTATTGATTGATAATTATTGTCACGCATGACTTAAACCAAAATGATATAAAGAAAGCCCACTAAAAAGTGTCCCAACGAATCACTTTTACTTTGTAAAACGAACACCGTAAATAAAGACAATTGTTACGGGTTAAGTAAAGAAGACTGTTAATAATCTTAATCACTCAAGTTTTAATTAATTCTCTCATTGTAATCTTGGCAAAATTTAACAGCCGTATTTCTCCCAGTCAAAACAAAGAATTTCGTTATGCTATACTAACACAAGTGGGTTTCGAGTTTATTTAACTGTGAATTTCAGTAAGATATTAAAATATATCCTTGACCTCACCTAAGAAGTATTGTAAAAGAATTAACTAACGTTTTCGAGAGATTCTTTTTTTTTGTTAACAAAATTTATGCAACAGATTATTGTGAAAAATCCAAATGCCAGATATAAACCGAGAGTTTTTTTTAAGACGTGTGTGTGTGTGTGTGTGTGTGTAATTCATGGCCATCAGTATTGTGAAAATTATAGACATGTAGTAAAGTGAATGGTTTCTGAATCTGACGTAGAACTGGAGCACCATCATAGGAAATTTTTTTAGTTGCGTGATGTAGGTTTCCGACCTTGGACACGGAGAGAACAGAAACTGTAGTGATCTCGCTACCGGATTCACCAATTTCTCAAAGTAGCCATCGTCATTGACCTCTCTGGGTTTCAGGCTTCCGCGACCGCTCAGGCCGCTTTGGCCGGCAAGCAGATCCTGCTCCAAGGCTTGGAACAGCAGCTCCGCGACGCCCAGACGGCGCTGATGGGGGAGAAGCAGCAGCTGATGCAAGCTCAGCGCTCAGCAGACGCCACCATGCGCGCGGCTCAGGAGGCGCGTGCGCACGTCAACGTGCTCACCAACACGCTCAACGCGGCTCAGGCGGCCGCCGACCACGTGACCCAGGCGGCCTCGGAGGCGGCGGGCGAGCTGGCCGCGCAGCAGTCCATGGTGGGCGCCGCCAAGCAGCGCCTGGATCAGCTGCAGAAGCAGTTGGCCAACGTTCGGATCGATTTTGAAGCCACGAGAACCGCGGCCCAGAAGGCTCAGGCTGCCGCGCAAGCCGCCGCCGCCAACGCCGCGGCGGCTGCGGCCGCCGCCGCCGCCGACCTCTCCAAGAACGCCGCCCCCGCACCGGTCCCTGCCGCCGGGAAAGGGAGTAATGGCGGAGGCGCCGGAAAAGGAGGTGCGGGATCAGGAGCGGGTGGCGGCGGAGCCAAAGCTGGCGGCCAAGGCGGAAAAGGTGCAGGCGGCGCAGGAGCCGGAGGAAAGTATGTACAAGGGATTGAGGGCAATGTGGCGTATGTTGACGACAATTTTTATCACCCCTTTCACTACAGCAAGTAGTAGTACTTAAATAGGTTTATTGTAAACTTTTTTACTTGTGCTTAAATACATTTTTTTTAATAACTTACATATTTATTTTGGAAAATTTCGCAAATAAAGAAGAATCTACTTTGTTTTAGAGTTTCTATCTACATCTGAAGAAAATTAAGTAAGAATTTAATTAGCATCTTAATAAAATTAGTGACGATTGTTGCTTAACACAGACTGGTAATGTTTTACTTATATACTTTATGCTACACTAAAAGAGAGAGTTAACCTTTAAAATTAGGAGATTGCCGTCTAAAAATGATCAATACGTAGTGAAAATATTTTGCATTATTGCAAAATTTTTAAAAATATTACAAAAACCTAATGACTAAGGCGTTTCTAATTCAGTATTAATTTTCACTGCCAACACAAATAAAACACAATTATTAAGAAATATAATAAATTATTTATTTACCAACAATAAAAAGAGTCACAATACAAAAGATATTAACAAAGGATGTTCATGAGCATTCATTTAATATTTTTCCTACATGAAGCCCCTGCACATGAAATTTAGGTTATAAATATTTGGTAATAACATTTACAATAAGATCACACTGGGGATACCCAAACATTTGAACATCAGCCCACTCGATTGCTTAACATAAAAATGATGGGATCCTCCGAGTGTGATTTCGTATATGCTCCGTGGTATTATATACAACCGTATTAATAAATTATGTCTCGTTTTCAGTGATTTAAATGAACAGTTATGGTAGAATGAGCACGTCATTGGTTTTGATTGATTAAAATTTAATCAAATTGCTAATGAAATTCTAATTAACACGTTAATCTGATAGTAGATAATACTCCCTAACATTACAATAAATAAGACTTAGATTTTTTTCATTGAGCTTATGTTAAACAAGGAGAAGATACTAAATGCCCCTACATTTGCATAGATCAAGCACCATCACATGATAAAATAAATTATTGAAAGTGTAAAACTTTCAAGGTTTCTGTTACAGAAACGTTCTGCAAATTTGTTTAAAATTAAGTGATCTATTAATGTGAAAGTAGTTGCAATATGAATCCAGGAAATTTGTTAAACTGTATAAAGCAGAGAATCTCTCATTTGGAAACATATTATTTCGTTACATAAGTTTAGTAATACAATACCTCCTTGCTAACACCTAACAAAAATTGTAATATTCTAAGAAAAGTAAAAAGATCAGTCTTTATCTTTCGATTTGGGTGTTGTCGATGAACTATCTTTTTTGTATCCAGAGAAAAAGGTTAACGCTTTCATAAGCTGATAGCTTTTGGATATTGGTATATTAGAGTCGTAGAGTTTTTTCGAATTTTTACAATCAACATAAAACCACCAATTACATTTCAAAATGGTTTGGTCAAAAAGCGTCGATTCTGGACAAAGGAAGCTCTTCATAATCAACCCATCGTCCGTCAAAGCGCACACGTGAAACACCTGAAACAAAGGAATTTACCTGTTAAACATTCATGACCTTCTTTCATTATTTGCACTATATATGTTTACTAAACCGGACTCACATCTCAATTTTAGTTATACTTTCTCTTTGTCGGCTTGTTTGTATTTTGGTCTTCACTGGACGTGGCGTTTTTTTGCTCATATCGAAATATTGGTTTAACACAAGTGGGCCAGTGATTGTTCATTGGGAAACTTGGGTCGATAAGGACAAAGGTCATGTCATGTCCCATTGACTTGCATAGACCACAAATAATGTTTTTTTTATCATCCGATGAGCTTGTATCATTAAAGGAATTGCATAAGACGATATGGTAGGTGCGGTGCAACCAATTTAATAACTGGCCCACTTTTCTACAAATTGTGCGTTTACAAAACATTTAGAATATCATTATCGCAATAAGAAAAAAATAGCGTGTCATTTTTTTATACATCATTAACTTTTTTTTGGGTGTGTTAAATGGTAGTTGCTACACAGCGAATCTTCATTTAAAAAAAAATAGAAAGCTCTCTTTCAAAACTAATGATTGCGTGGCTGTAGGGTTGTTTAAATAATGAATTCATTAAATAAGTTGTAAGAATAATCACCATTGATTAGGCGAGAAGATACTTTAATTACTACTTAGGAAAAAAACGTGTTTGTATTGAAAGTCTCGCCATTACGTTCATAATGCTTTATATTTTTAAAATTGTTGATTTCAAGGTTTCATATTGCAAAACCAGCCAATTACCTTATTTGAAATCGACGTGAATGGCATGTTTTAAATTTAAATACTAATAATATTAATCAGTAGCAATTCCCGTCATTAAAAATGGCGGGAAAAACAAACTTACCATGCATCCCAGATCCTCATCGGCATATAGTCCAGGAAAGTGCTTTTGGTCGCCGCAGTAGAACGAGGTTTCTGGTAGTTCTACTCTTGAGGCAAAATTGTCGTCAAAATTTTTGTCATAGCCGACTGGATAATACTCCTTAGGTGCATTCATAACCTTGCCAACACTGTTCGCGTATTTGTTGGCAACACTAGGCTTCAGTGTTGTTGTAGTAGTTGTTGTCCTAGTTTTGGCCAACATTTGTTGCCTTTGTATCAACGCAGTCTGGAGCATGTCTTCGGTTATGTTGTTGGCGGACAAAAGCGCTTGGACCGAATTGGAAGTAGGCGGAGGAAGTTCGTTGTTTGGCGAGGGCAAAGTTCTCAGAGCAAAATTCGTACTACTTAACTTATCACTTGTTTGCACTTTGTTCATGGGCACCACGACAGCCATTACTTTTGGTTTGCTTGGTTCCGAAGGAAGAGTAGGGCCTGTAGACAGGCGAGAAATCGATGATGGCTTGGAACCGAAGGCCGGGACTGCGATTCCCATCACTGCAGGTTTAGGTATGTTCGATTTGGACGCATCTGGTCTTTCTGGAGCTGGAGGAATTGGTTTGAATGGAGGAACTGTTGGAAGAGACGATTTCTTTATCAATATTGATTCTACTGATTGTTTACTAGGAACTTCTCCTGAAACTGCTGGTGCAGGTGAACGAACTCGAACTGGATTCTCCTGGAAAAATGATAGGGGGAGTTACTAATTATGTAAGCGTAGTCTTGGAGTATCCACATAGGCATGTAGCGTTAAGAAATTATTTGGTAACTTACAGCCTGCATTTTTTGTTGTGCCTGAATCAGTTGGGTTTGCAGTCTAGAAGCCTGGGCCGATCTTCTTCTATTGTTTTCAACATTAGAAAGAGATTCTTTAAAGCCCAATTCATCACCAACACTAAAACCTACAAACGAAAGTAGTTAAAAAAAAAAAAAAGAAATTGTCAATAACAATATGAAACGAGTTTGCGGACAGTTACAAACTTTCCACATGCCATAAAGTTATATATGTGGAACTATGAAATAACCTACTTAATCTAACTTAGGTGGCGGTAATTATTCATTATTTTCATTATTGATTTACAGTGAAAGATTCACAAAATTTTTTGAAATAGGCATAATGCGCATGCGCAGTGCATTTTTTAAAGATGGATCTTAAAATGCAGTGCGCAAGCACCTCAAGAATATTTTGACCCTGAACCAATGGTAATATTGTTATGAGAGTCAAGGTTGAAATAATTAGAATAAACGTGCTCGAGTTTTGTTTTTTAAATTTGGACTAATAACAGTTGTGTAATTGTATTTTAAATCATTCATCCGATCAAGACAGGGTGATCATTACACAACCTCAAAAATTCGATTTTTATGATTATTTTCCATTAAAATTTGACTTAATCATGGTAAAAGTTGTTTAACTGCATTGTTACAGATAAAAACATTACTCAACTTTTTTTTATAAATCCATGATGCACGTATCCTTTCATTTCTATTCGCTATAATGACTGTTAGTAATTTAGAAGGAAACAAATAATTCAAAATAAATACACTAAATTTAATTTATATAAATGTTGTAAAATTCTAATTACACGCTTGGACATGCTTTAAATCTAACAGTTACGATTGGTTTAAATTAGTTAAATAAAACGAAATTGTTAAGGTTGTCTGTCTTCTATGTAGGGAGTTCCAATTAAAAAATAGTTAAAGACACGTGTTCCTCCTATCATCCGCATTAATATCACTATTGCAAGGTGATTTTTCAAAATTTATTGCAACCGAGAAAAGGGAAAGTAAATTGTTCAAATAAGGAAGTTTGATCTTATAATAAAATCTTTTTACGTTAACCGTCTAGTTTGTATTTAACAAACGTTTTTGTGAAATAGTTGTAACAGTTTACCTTTATCTTTGCACATTTTAAAGCTTTTAAAGGTTTTTAGAGATATTTTTATGATTCTGTTTGAAATTTCTGAAATGAAACAATATTCACCTTATTTATTAAATAAATTTACTGTTATATTTTAAAACAATTTATTTTAAAAATTAAGATATTGAAATTTGGAAAAATAAAATAGTTGATAAAGGGCTAAATATCATGTTTTTAACTTCAATGGTATCAGCACGCATTGTGACAGTTTTTGATTTTTTTTTAATTTTATTAATATTACAGTTTTTCAGTTATGTATTTAAAAAAAATGAAATATTTTTATTTATTGTCCACCATAACATCAGAATTTCGTCAAGAAATGCCTCAATCTTTATATTTAACACAAAGCAAGTAAACAGCTAATCGTTGCAATGATATCAAAAATATTAACAACCAACTCAGATTTAATTTATGATGGTTACAAAAATTTTCAGAATTCAGAACTTTAAACATAAATCTTTAACATGTAGGGAATTTTAAAAAATTATTATAAATTTCATGAAAAAAAAAATTTTTTTTAACGAAAAAACGGCCATCGCGTAAGCTGACGTCACAAATGAAAAGTTAAAGACAACATATTCACATTACTTTACAACTTTTCGCTACCCAGTGATGCCATATGTAAGCGTAAATTGATATTCTAAAAATTATTTCAATTTTTTTTATAAAAAGATAAATAAATGCAATTCGTGAGTTTCTGTTCATATATTTTTTTAAATTTTTAAATCGATATTTGTTTTAAAACTAAATATTCAAATACAATAATACAAAAATTATATAAATTTTACTGCAGTTGGGAAAGTTTGTCAAAATGTATATTTTAAAATGTTGTAGAAAAATTGCTTTTAAAAAAATATTATCTCACGTAATATTTCAATTTTTAAATACACATTTTATTTTATTGCTTGATGGTGAGCGAAAATTTTGAAAAAATAATATGAATGTCAATATTTTCAAATTAGTCATCGTGCTAAATTTGAATTAATAATTTAAATTCTAAACTGTAATATATTTGACACTAAATATTTTCAACAAATGTTCATAGATTTAAAAAAAAAACGTTTTCCAAATTCACACAAACTTTGACTAATTTCAAAATCGTTCACAATTTAAAATATAAACTAATGATTCTTTCGCCTCATTATGATAATTAATATCGCACGATTCAATAAGTTTCCATTCTTGGTTGGCTGTAGAAACAAATGTCAAGTTTTCGATTGTATCATCTTAACAGACTTTGACAATGACAGCACCACGTGCCGTAACGTCAAAACCAAGGTTGCGGTATACGTTCCATTTATTGTCGCCAGCTTGGAACGGAAAACTGAATCATATGAATAAGCGAGAATTGAACAATTTGAAAAAAAATTAAATCCAAATTTTGATAAAATATCGACATCGTACAACAGACAGTAAAAGTTTTTGTCAAGGAAGCTCGTAACTTGAAATTTTAAAAATTTGAAATCGTGCCAAAAACTGGAATTCTGATTAATTTAAATAGCATTTGTTTTTAATTAAAGATGGATAGCTTTAAAAAAATGAGAACATGAGAAGCTAACTAACATTTTAAGTACTGCTCTTAAAATAATTAAGCAAATGGAACACTCTTTGAACTCTTTCCGGTCACTGACGATGAAAATACATGTAAAAACTATTACTCAATTGAGGTTTATTACAGGCTTAGCAACATTTGATTTTAGCAACGGATAAAAAAAGTTGTAATTCTACATTTATTAAATTGTCAAAATTTTTGGTTTGCGAATTCAGCTAGGGCTAAGGTGAAGTGGGATGATAGGACGAATTCTACTACTTGGCTAGTCTGTTTTAATTAGTTTTGGTTGGAAACCCTGTATGTGAGTAGGTATGTTAATTAAAATTATTTACTGTTTACATAAATTAATTATTACAATAAGAATGAATCTACAAGCTAATCTACATGGCAGATGAAGGATGAACGAAGCAAAGATAGATAGATTACCCAGGCCTATGTGAGCCTTGACACCACCAAGATTTCTAACTCGAAACAGGCCAGATTTCTTAAAAGCACAGTTGAGGGTAAATCCGAAATCTGATTCCAATACGCAGGTCGGTCGGCCTAGCCGCCATGTGCCGCCTGCAAGTAAAAGTTCGACATTTTAAATCCTGTTACGGGGTGTAATAAATCTGGAAATCCGAAATCGCCACCCATGAAACCTGCTAATTGTACTTTAAACGTGTTATATAACCAGACGAATCTCTAACTATAGAAACTTCTTGTGGTTCAATTACACTGGCCTTAATTGTATTTTTTAACAAGGAAAATGGTTACAAATTATACGCAATTGTCAACACTATTATCTCAAAAATGACCCGAAATTTCCCACAAATTTTGTCGGAAATCACAACACATTGCGTTACATAAAAATTTCTAAAGCGCCTCAGTCGCGGGGAAAACCCGTAATTGCGCTTTTTCTTTCTGGAAAGAAACGACCGATCTGCTAGGGCACACTGTTACATAACCAAAGCGCAATAACCGCGAAATTGAAACAATTGAATTTAAATTGGCAATATTAAAAATGGAATTTTTGATCTTGCATTTACTGGTGGGTTATGATGCAATGCAGTTTAGGAAATAAACTAAGGTCGGCTACTTTTAAATTTATTACTGAAGAACAAGAAAAATTCGAAATGTAAGTATGGCGAAGATGGTCTAATTGTACGTGATCGAGATTTGGTAAATTATAACACAAAACCTACTAACCCACATCGTCTACTTAGGTCCACTTCAAATAACACCATTAACTCAGAAAGTCAGAAAATGAAAATCTATTTTACATTTTATTAGTAAAACGAATAATTACAGAAGCTTCTATGTTACAGGCTACAAAATAATTTACAGTTTCGTCATTATTTTTGTCATCTTATGCGTGAAGTTGACGAAGTCTAGGAAAATTCCCGTTTTTGACGTAACTTTTTGAAATGTACACAAATATTTTTGTCGTTGCAACAACGTGTTTGTGCTCTAAATGTGGTTTTAAGTGATTGAAAACCTTAACTTAATCACTTATTTACTTCATTTGTGTTTCACATTTTTATTAGTCATTCGAAAGTACGAAATAACTGTACAAATTTCCATTATTTTTCACTTTCAGTGAACTGCAACTAATTCAGGCCAATGGTTTTGAGGAAGTTATCTATATTGATTGGTGATTCGCACCATGTGTAAATTTAGTGGAAATTTCAATCCCCGTTCAAAAATGACTGTTCTACGAGAATTCGCATTGTTACGGCATGCTCTATACATATTTACAAAATCTTATTTGGTTATTATACCTACATACCAAATATTGTTATAAATAATAATACACTAATGCACCTCATTGTTGCACAGTATACTTAATAATAACAACATTCACCACACGCGCTTAAACACTTTAACGGCCAAACACCAACTCGCGCACCAAGACTCACTCTTCAGATGTTGAAGTTAAGACTGTTAAGTTGACCCAGTCCAAGCCAAACAAGTAACGGTATCAATGGTTACTCCCTGCATGCATTTGCCGAGGAGTAATAAGGCCACTGATAATGGCATAAAAAACCCTCACTATTATCATCACCATCACCATGTGCAATTTGATGGCTTATTTGCGATTCTTTGGATGCTATTTACTCATCGTTTCGTTCAATTTTTAATTAAATTGCTGCATTTTGCAACTCATCATTTTTGTGACCTATTCGTTTTCTAACAACTTTTCATTCCACCGAGATGAACTAGATTTTCAACTCAAAAAATTTCATTAGAAAGGCAGAAACGACTTATTTTTAACACCTAACATGAAAATCAAGAATTCAAAAATTTTTAATTTTGACTTTGTCGATTAAAAAAAATCTCGTTATTTGATTGATTGATTATTTTCGTAATATATTAAAACTAAAAATTTAACAAAGCAAATATGGACGTTTAGTCTTCAAGATAATATGGAAAATATAATTTTCCCAATAACCAAAAACTTGCTAAACCAACAAAAAGAATTAAAAAAAAAATCAAATTTCTATTTTCTGAAATGTTACGATTAGATTAAGGCGTGAAACTAGTTGTTTTTTATTACCGCTAATTTTCTCGTAATAAGAAGTAATCATTTTCATTTAAATTAATGAACTTCTATGAAGTTACACCCATAAAACTGTAAGGTTAAGGTTATGTTTTTCTTGCTCCCTAATACGAATTAGTATGATTTCCTGCCTGATATGAACCTACAGAGCAACCGTTTTTTATTCATTTTTTAAATTTCCTTTTAAGTACAGTTACTCCTTTTCATATTTTTCTTTTTCTTTTTTCTTTCCCTTTTCCTGCTTTTATAACTCGGTGGGCACGGATCGAGTTGTTTATGTTAAAACTACGCAAGTTGGTGTGGGATTACTGAATTTTAATATTGGTATTGGTTCTGCAAAGTTTCTATTTATTCTGTCCTTTGTTATTACATTTTATGACATATATTTACAAGGCGCTTGAGAAACTGTGTCACCAGTACAAAAACGATTACTTTACATAAACTCCAAAATAAGCTGGAAAGTTTTTGTTGCTTTTAATTAGTCATTACTGAAAAAAAAGTTATTATCGTCATTTGTTTCACTTTCATAATATGACATAAGTCTGTTTTTTTTTTTAATAGATGCGTGGTTGGTTTTAGTACCAATTAGAAAGTTTGTTTTTTCTTTTGTCAACGATATTGGATTATTATTTGTACTTTATTATTGTGCATAACTTCCATTGGAATTAATTTAATAGTGCACGTCCTAGTGAGCCATGAAAATCATGTATTTGCACTAATTAGTAATTATTTAATTTCTACTCATTGTATTGTTTCTATTTTAACTTTAATATCCAGCAGTCTTTCAGTTTTTAAGTATAACATTTAAAAACACAGTAGTGGATCCGAAAATGTTCCCTGAGGGACGCTGTTTTGAAACTTAGTGATTTTTAATTCGAAAATAATTTTGAACGTAAAAACATAAAAAAATCGTGTATTTTATGCAAAGTTTGTAATTAAGTTCAGTAATTCAGGAATTATTACACAAAATATTTCTGTGTGTATATCAGACGCACAAAATTGGTGTACAGTTTAGAATAAAATAAGTGACATTACAAATGATCAAATGATGTTTTAATTAAACCCTTCTTAAAAAAAATAATACAACTTTTTAAAATGGGTAAATCTAAAATTTAAATATTGTATGTATTAAATGATATACAGGGTGGATGACAAAATCCGCCCCGCGTTCTAATGCTTTCAATTATTATCTACTAGTCACACAAGATGGTTTTTAAAACTTCAATTTCTTTTATTTGTTATGTTTTTCCGAAAATTACAGTCAACTTTTATTTTTCAAATAAATTGATCGATATTCGTTTGTTTTATTTTTTTCCACATTAGTCCAAATTGTCTAATTATGTAATCATTATAATTTAAAACTAATTTAAAAATATTTCTAACGGATCGAAATTAACGAGGGGCAAGGATATTGCATAAGAATACCTTCACAGGATCTTTTTTTTTTGCAACACGTGTATCACCCAGATTATGCAAGTGGATGTTTTAATAGACGGGAGTTTATCTGGTGACTGCTCTCATCTTTATGCTACATGTAAATGAGTCAAAATTATATAAAAATTGAAATTTGGACCTGAGAAATTTAAGACACTTTCTTAAATGATATCATTCTCAGGCTGACCCAATAACCTCTCTCCACATCCGTAAATTATAGCCACTAGTACGCTATACTATACACAGAAAATAATTCTGTATATTCTGCATGTAATTTGGACCTATCATGGTAAACAAACAATAGCTCAGGACGAATAAAACAATTGTTTCTCACATGCTGATTAGATCGGTTATTTGAATTAATAATTAAAACTTGCCCCGGTTTATTTTACTTTTTAACAGTTAAGTACATTTTACTGTCCTCATCGATGCATCTTGAGTGTAATAGATGAAAGTAACGGTTCGTGCTTCGTGCATTTTCTTTCTTTTGTGCATTCTTCATCGATTAACTGTACTTATAATGTCATTTTTGAAACCAACAACCGAACAAGAATACAGAATGACTTTTTTTTGTTTCTGGTTGAAATTAAAAACATTGTAAAGCTTGTTGCTACAAATGCATTTTGCATTATTTGATTGTGCTGTTGTATTTATTTATTCATATCATGCGTGACTTCCTCAACTGCTTCATCCTGATCCTGTTCTATTATATAAGTTTACTCGCTACCTGTTTTCTAGTTATTTATCGATTATTATGATTCATTCACTTTTAGCTGACCTTACAAAGATAATACAAATCTTCCAGCATTAATCAATAATGATCCTGACAAAATCAAAATTTGAATTTTGTGCAATTTTCCCACATTACGCCAACTGAATGGCTGTCCGACGATGCGACCTTTCCGCGACTTCATCGCTTTGTAACTTAAGAATTCTCATGGATTAATTAACAAATGCCCCAATGTCATCCATATTCACCATGGGACTGATCATGTTATTAAATGAACAAATCTATTACTTATTTTTAACATGGTGTAGATGTTTATGTAATACATATTTCTTAATGAATTTGATATATGATTATAAAATATTCATAAAATCTATTAAATATTGCAATAGAGAATTAACCCCAAACGACATTTGGAAATACGAACATAAAACTATTTTTGAACTTAACGACTAGATTTTTGACCTCAATTTGCTACATATCGTATCTGGTTAGCCCAAGACGCATGCTTTTTTGGTAATGATTTTGTTATAAGTATATGTCATATGTGTTTTATGTGTATAAAAAATTCATATTATCATGTCCCAGATTACCGTATGATTTATTTATTACACTATTAACTATTGACATGGGGATATTTTTGATTATCTAGTACACATAAAATACAACAAATAAAAATAAATAATTATTTCACAACATGAACAAATTATGAGAGTCATCTTTAACTATTTGAAATTTCAAAATTTGCAACCTGATTTAGTGCTTACCATAAGATGCACAAATGGTCTGTTTGTCATTAGTTCACGCACCGAAACGAAGAAGGTTAAAATTCCGTTAGCTGAAATCCGTGTTTTTTGAATTAACACTTCATACTCATGATTTTCTTAAATCCTCCTGCTCTGCTTTATGTATGCAGTCACTTAATGCTGATATTTCGATGCATCTGTTATTTACTAAGAAGAAATTTTAAAATATAGCAATGCAAAATAAAAGAAGGAAAGAAAGATTTTGAATTTTATCATAATCTAATGTTTCCATTTTAAAATGACATTAAGCAAAAAAGAACTATTTTTAATTGACGGCAGGATGCATCATTCTCAAGTTAATTAGATTTAAGCGCCTTAAAATGTACCTCATTACATAAATTCATTAATGGGAGAAGTAGTTTCCATAAAATAATTCAAGAATGTGTGAAATATTGTTAAAATTCCATATTGCCAACCAAATTTTAAGTGAAAACATTAGTATATTTTGAAATGTTCAGACTTTGCTTTTGTTTTTCAAAGGTGCTTTTGACCACACATTTTTTTTGAATACACTGTATAATTTATCTTAATTATGTCTAATTTTTTGCTTCTGTTCTAATTTTCTGTCTGTCTAATTCTCTTCATATCCTCATATTTTATACTTAAATTTAATATTTTAATAAATGACAACTATCAAAATAGATCTCATGAGCACTATCAACATTATTTGCAAAATAAGTGACTTACGATTACGTAAATTATATTTTTCAAATTAAATCTCTATTATTAACATTTTAAGGACTTTTTGCATCACTACGTCAGCGATACGGTAACGTTAAAATCTTGAAATTCGATACGGGATTGGTTAAGTCTGTGAGGTTGCTAAGCAAAAATGATCAACATGTTACTGATAACGTAGATTATGTATAAACTTTGTAATACTTTTTGACGTTTCTTCTTCAATTTTTTAGCTAGATGTGAATATTGTTTTCTTCCTTTGATTAGTATGTTACCGTTTTTAAAATACAATTATATGCTAGTCGCTTATACTTTTCATGATTTCGCAATGACCTTGAAGAGTTTGGACTATTATTATTATTGTTATATTGACATTAGAATGTTTAATAGTAAATCAGAATGATTTAAAATACATTTTTGTGAACTGTATCTGACTTTAAAATAAACAGGGTAAATGAGATTATCCGCAACATTAGCACAAATGTTTCAAGGTCATAATGTTTTCATGGACGAATAACCTACAATTTAACTTTAATTAAGGACTAATTTAGTACCTATCAACAATTGATTATTACTTATCAGTCTACATGTATTAGCTTCAATACATCAATGTATTTTACTTTGCTATGTAAAATAAAATTAAAAAAAAATTATATTCAAATTATTGCAAATGTCAAATATACTACGTAGAATTCTGTAATTTTATAGTGCGGCATCTATAGAAAACAAATGGATGTTAATTTAACTATTCTTTACTAAAATTAAAAAACTTCATTTGGCGAACTTTTATTTTCAATAACTCATTGAACAAAGTTTTATAAAGGCACTGTAATAAAACAGTCAAATTTTCAAATAAAAAACAAAGTACAATGGTGCTTGTTTTGACAAACAAAAACAAATTCATAGTTGAAATATTAACTTAAGGCCCCATTAGAACAATATTACTGTGGAGCCAAAAAAAGGACCAAAAATCAAGAAACTACTAAACATGGATAATAGTAAATGTCTTCTTTTTCGTTGAGCAAAATTTAACACATGTCAATTTTACTAAACTAATCATCAGAAATTACTTAAAGTCTAAAATTTTCAGTCAAACACAAAAACAGTAAAATCAGACCAAGAACATCTCAATTTTACCGTTCGAAACAAAACTTAGGAACTACAAACAAAATCTTGAAAACCATTAGACAACACTTGGCTTACTTAAGTACGTGTTATGGTTTCCAAAAAACAAAGAGGAATTCCAATAATAAAAAAAGAAACAAAGAAAAACAAAACAAGAAACGAAACACAAATTCTAGCACCATTGAAAACACAAAAAGTTGATCACAAGTTAACAGACTGACTGTAGTCGTATCACTTACTTTTTATCATCAACAGTTTCGCCTAAAAAACAATGAATTAATTATTGCTTAATTTGTTTATGTGAGTTTACTTGTTTCTGGTCGTGCATCAATCTCTAGAGCCACCTCTTCTATCACTCCTACAAAAAATTAATTAACAAATATTGAAGATTTAATAATTCAATATACTTTTATCAACATCTATTAACACCACTTTTTGACTAGAAACTGAATCTTGATTTGGAGAAATTAGAATTTTTTCTTCATTTGATTGCACATCTGTAACTATAATAAAATTAGTAAATATTACTACATTTTTTTCAACATACTTTTGAGACTGTCTTCTTCAGTTGCATCTTGACTAGTTTCCTCTTCAGTCTTGCTCCCTTCTTCCACACTCAATCGCGTCAGTTCATCTTGCACTGCTTTCAAATTATCTTTGAGCAGCTGCAACTCCTTTTCTTTTTTGGTCATTTTTGGACTTTCTGCCTTTTTGCCAGTTTCATCATCTTTAGAACACTGATTACTAGTAGGTTCAATTCCATGCGACTTCAACAACTTCAAAAAATTCGCCCTATCAACTTGCAATTGGCGACAGAGCTTCTGTAACTGATCGTTCTTCTTCTCCAGACTTTGCAAATACAATTCTTGATTTTTCTTCACCTCGCTCAATTCCACTAACGCTTTCATGCTATCGTGAAATTTGTTTTTCCATGACTGGGCTTCCTGCTCCAGTGTTGCTACCTGTTTAGTCATATTAGCTATTTCAAACTTAAAACTATCAAATACTTTGGCGCTCTTCGACATAGTCGATTCGAAATCTTCATACTGATTTTTATAGACGTCAATGTGATCTTGGAGTCCCTTGACGGTCTCAAGCAAAACACAACAATTGGCTTCACTTTTTTCGAGATTACTTTTCATAATTGCTTGTTCTTTCAGATGCATTTCTTTTTCAGCCTTGATTTCGAGCTCCATTTTTGCCAGAGTTGCTTGAGAAAACTGTCGCTCCAGTTCTAACTGATGAGACATTTTAGAAATGTCTTCTTCACGCCTCTGGAATTGGTTGTACAATTCGGCCAATTTTGCAGTCATCTTGAGATTCTCTTCTCTTAATTTGTCGCTTTTTTCTTTATTCTCGTCCATCATAGTATTAATGTCGCTTAATTTATCGGCGAATTTTAAGGAGACTTCTTTGCGGCGCTCCTCCTCTTCCTTGATCTTCGCAATGTTTTCCTCCTATTAATAATATGATTATTAAACAATAATAAAACTTGGTGAAATTTTTGGAGAGATTTCTGTTTGGTCTACTCTGTGCATATATTATAGTGAGTGTTTATAATTTATAATTATCTATAGTATTAAGGCCGATGGTGAACAACAAAAATAGTCGATCAAAATTTGTAAAATCCTCATTCAACTGGCCAAACTTGCATTTCATAGCCCCAATCTTAAAACTTACCTTAATTTGTTTATTCTGCTTTTGTAATTCACGACACAAATTTTCCAAACGTGCCCTCGCAACAATGCTCTTCGCCAGCTCGGTTTGATTATGTTCTTTGTCTTTTTGTATTGTTGCACATTGTTTTGTCAGCTGTTGATTACTGACGGTCACCTTCCTTACTTCATTGTATAATTCTTGATATTTTGCTTCAATGTAAGAACTCTTGTTTTCTTCGGGCATGGATGCTAATGTTTTCGAGACATTTTCCCACGACTTTGGGTCTTTCTTACGGTATTTTTCTTCATGTTTTTTCTTGGAAGAGCCCGCGGAAGAACTTGTGGAGAGCGATGCAGTAGTCCCCTGGTTGTCTTCCATTTCAAATTTTGTTTTCGATTTGTCCGTTATAACCTAAACAACAAAATGTGTGCAATGAACAATTTTCACTTTATTGATCTTTATCTACTTTAGTACTCGTCGGAGCTCTTATTATTGTTGAAAACTAATTGCTGTTTACTTACACTTTCTTTTAAATCCGTCAATTTTAACAACCGTTTTTATTTTCGCTAAAAATGGCCGCCAACAGACAACTGCAAGAATTTGTTTTGAAATTTCAGGGCTGGCAATAGAAACATTATAACACAAAAAGTAACTAAAGGAACTAGATTTTAAATTATGGGCAATAATTAATTAAAATGCATGCAGTTTTTATCACAATATTAATCAATTAACAGAAAAATCCCACTTGAAATTTGTGTCACTTAGAAATATTTTTTAATTTTAATATTTTAAAACTGTTATCAATGAGCGCTGGAAATTTGAAAATTAAATAATTAATAAATAAATTAACAAAAACTGAAAACTGATATCTGTTAACTAAAGCTAGACTGAAATGTATTAGAACTAATACATCATTATGCAAAATATTTTATAAATTTTTATAATTTAAAATTGAATAAGCAGTAAAGCAGAAATAAAAAGTAAATAAGGTTAACAAAAATCACGTGGTAATTTCATTGAACTGAATTTGGTGTTAATGTAGTTTAAGAATTATTAATTGAAGGCAGCTTACCGGAACGATAACTTTTAAGTAATATTTTAAAATTTTTAAATAATAGATTTTACAAAAAGAGAAATGTTTCCTGGTTACAAATTGAAAACTAAATACCTAATGTTTTTATTTTTGGAAATGTAGAACTCATGTCTATGTATAGAATCAGTACCAAAACTAAAGCGCTGTAGTCGTTTGTGGCATGAATTATTTGTTAAATGAAAAGTTTTAAAATAAAAAGAGGGAAATCTAACAGCTAATTATGCATTGATAAGTCTTTGTGTGAGTCACTTATTTCAATCACTGATTTCACAGCAGCTGTATATTTGGTTGCATATACACTCTTCACGAAACTTCCAAAATTGTATTAGTATGTAAACAACTAATGACAACATATTCTCATTTTCTAGCCTCTTCCAAATGTATAAATTGCCCCAATTCTCTATAATTGTAACATTACGGCTTTATTACTGAACATATTGAAATAAGGTATTATTTAAACACACACATTTAATGATGGACTGGCAAACCCCGAAATATATGAACACTGAAAGACGTTTTTTGAGCTTATTTTAGCATTTGAAATCTAGTTCGTGTTCCATGTTAGTTTCGTATGTGAAAACCTAACACGTAATAATCTTCATTTTCAAAAAATATACTTGTTTTTTGAAAAAAATTTAAAATCGTTATAAAGAACGCAATCACCATCAAGTTTTCGCAAACAAAAATTTGGAACATGTTAATGTTATTTTATGTTGATGTTAATAATGTCTCGATTTTTGATTAATGGCTTTTAAAA
>QDEB01007932.1:0-28207 GCA_004193795.1 Asbolus verrucosus | reverse complement strand
CACATCATAAGCGACACTTTAATAGAAATTTATAGTTTTTTCTTATTTCAACGATTTTTGGAACACTTTGAAGTGGTTTTTATCAATCACAAAAAGTATTCACGTGATAAACTTTATCTACTTTATTAGTACAAAAAATAGATAAATATGTAGCATTAATGTATACACAGCCGCATATATTTTTGTTCTTTACTTAACCTTTGTTCAACATTGCATAGTGCGAAAAAGTGATGTTTATAATTAAGATGATGGGTTTTATAATCAGATTATAAAGATGATTTACTATGCTACAGCTAGTAACGGTTGGTATAAAATAATACAAACACTGCGTTATGAAATAAGGGAGAGTTTTATTGAAATTTTTCCAGAATTACATTTTTGAAATGTCTATGATAATAAATATTCTACAATATCTTTGGATTAAGTGTAATGTGAAGTACCGCTACAAGTTTTGGTCTTTAAGTACTGCTTTCTTTTTTGGCAACATAGACAGGATCACCAACTTTTATAAATCCAGTTCGTCTAACGTCGAGGTTGGCCCCCAATCTTGGAGAATTTTCAGGACCAGAGTGCTTACGGTATCTGAAAAGAATATTATTAATACTTTAAAAGCGGAAGGAGAAATCTTACGTTTCTAAGGTCCGTAAAGGCTCTCTTTCCGGATGTCTGACCCCATTTTCCGGATTGATGGTAGTGAAGATGCACCGAGTGCAATCTTTAACATTTCGTAAAATTACATTATCACCAACTTTAATCCAGTCCCAGTTGTCTTCATCGTAGGGTTCCAGATCTGGTCCATCGACGATGATGTTATGTCTGAAGTTTTCCACAGTAACGGCGGAGTTGCCAATTCGTTTATTCAGGTCGTTTACGGAAAGTTGATTAATTAATGAAACGCTGGATAGGTCTGAGAAGAGACCCTAAAAATGTAAACATTTCGAGAACGCTTATGTGTGTTTTTATGTATCTCACTGTGGAGTCGTTTCCTAAATTCTTGTAATAGTTGAGAATTTTCTGGTGAGTCTTTGTAATGTCACGTCTTTGACTAACATCGTTATAAGCTAAACGCAGTCCAGACTCTCTTTCAATTATATATCTCGAAAACCAAGATGCTGCCTCATCCCCACAGTCAATCCCTTGGATTTTTTCATCCTTCCAGCATCTGCCCAAAAAATATGTTTACATTTCGAATGAACCTATTGTAATAAGAGCCATACTTAACATTGGCGATTTCGTTTTCGCTCTTGTTCGGGATCTTCACGTATAAAGTCCTCATAGTCGGTGCATCTATGGCGAGATGGTTTTCGTCATGAACAGAGACATCGATAAAAACCATTTTTGGGTAGGTTCTAGCTGTGCGAAATTCATTATCTTTGGCTCCGTATACAACGAGTCCTCTAAAAAAAGAAATAAATGCTGAACGGGGTTGATTCAAGTGTATCTGTCGTGTCAAGGTGATTTAATATCTCTGACATTCGATTACGTAACGCACCGAAGTGGAAAATTTTATGGAGTGATTTATGGTTTTAAATGTGAATAACTGACCTGTCTCTTAATTGAAAAACTTTGTCATCGTCTTTCGTTTGTCTCAATCCAACTTCGGTGACCTCTGCTCTTTCTAGTTCAATTCTGTGTCCACTTTTTAACGGATATAGATGCAACTTTTTCACGTGCCCCACGTGTTCCCAGTTTGACGGTATTTTGACTTTTTTCCATTTTTTATACAAAAACGTACCGAAAACTGTGACGACGGTTACCAAAGTTGTTACAAGCACAGTTTGTGTCACAGTATTGAGACCCATTTTGGAAGACTAAAAAAAGTTGTTAAGCAAAATATGTTCAGCACAATTTCTTATCTCAATTGGCTATAAATTAATACACTCAAAGCGTCACAGTCAACAATGTTTTTGATTTGTTTGAATACAGTTGCGTCATTATCATAATTATTTGCAAACTTAAATAACGTTTTCAATTTGACGGCACCAATTTAAGATGTTAATTTATCCGATAAATATAGCGCACGCATGGCTTAAAATGTTGCTTAAATTTAACATCCGCCGTAACGATAATAATCTGTGTCATTATTTAAAAAAAATACATTACTTACAGGCACTAAAATTCGGTTATTATGGTTTATATAAAATTTACCCAAACTTGATTTCAGAAAGGAGGTCAGAGTAAAAATAAGATAATGAAAGACCTTTTATCCTCAAACATGGTAAATAGCGATTATGAGATAAAACGGATCTATCGCCAGCTTTATTTGTGTATTATAAGAGTGGAAAATAAATATTTATTACTTACTACCTTTCAGTCTTGTGGTTTCGTAGTAAATCACGGCAATGAGGAATGAGCATGTGACTGTATTTAAGAAAATGTTGGCGTGTTACAGTTAATTGCAGGCAGCCAGTTATACATTTCGTGGTGGAGGTCCAAAATTAACTAAGAATTAGGTTTATTCAACTGCACACACACTCTTCTCAATTTAGTTGGAATGTGAAGGCATGAGCATAAAGAAGACACATTTCGCCGTAGAGATGATTATTGATTTCTGCACTCCTGTTATTTCCTAAAGGAAAGCGTAAATTTAAACGTGAAATGAATTAATTTGATCACGTCCGTTTCTAACAAGAAAAGAACACATTATAGAAGCACTCAATAAAAATACCATAGAAAACGAATCCATATTTACTGCATTTTATTGAAATTTCTGAAACTGAAATAAACAAAAAATATAATTTTGAAAGAGAACTTCCAAGATTACAACCCTAGCCGAATGCTACGTGGACTTTACAATATTGTAATTAACGTTGAAGGCATTTCCTGAGTCAGCACAATTTATGAGAAAAATTCCTTGATTTTATTATGTCATAGACAGTTTTCAAACTGTTTGCGTAGTAATCGGGTTTATACTCTTCGGGAAACGTCCAGTTCGTTACGGAATCTTTTTGTGCCAATCCACTTAATACCAACAACTTCTTGTAACCACAATTTGCAGCAAAAGCCATATCGTCTAGAATTCTGTAAAGAATTAGTCAAAAAAACCAATCAATTCAACCACTTACGAGTCCCCTATAAACAAAACTCGGGATGGATTTTCGATTTTGTATTTTTCTTTTAGAAAGTCGTTTAAATTTGTACTCGGTTTGGCCAAACACAGCGGTTTCCGACCAGATATGTCTGTTAGAATATTATGAAAATATCCTGGACCTGCAGTCGAATTAATAACGGAAATGATTTGCTATTGAGTACGATTATACAAACCAATTAGGGTTCGTTTTGGTCCAAACACCAGTTTAGTGTCTGACCCTCCCGTAATGAAAATGACGTCAGGTCTCATTAAATAGGTAGCTGCTTTTTGTAATTTAAGATAATTAATGTTGACATCAACATCGACCACCACTGCTCCAACTTGTTCGTTGTCCGCCACACATAGTTCCAGGAATTTTAGAAGCGATTCTTCCATGCTGTTCGGGGCGTATTCAGCAATTTTCAACCCCGCATTTTCCATTTCTTTTCTCATCGGTTGCATTCCAACTAAATAAATTTCTTTTGAAAAATTATTTTTTTTTAAATACGAAATTATCGCCGACACTGGTGTTACTAAATCTTCTTCTTCAAGTTCGAAACCAGCCGATTTCAGATAGTTGCAATAATTTTCGGGCGATTTCAGGCAGTTGTTTGAGACAAAAATTATTTTCTTGCCTAATTTTTTTAGAGATTTTAATGCATCTTCTGCTCCCGGTATGTTGTCGTAGAAAAGCCATAAAACACCTGCGAAATAATGAAGCAACTCTTTTGCGGTAAAAGAAACTATTCTTACCATCCACATCGCACAAAACTTGGTCAAAAGAATTTAAAAAATCTTCTTGCTCTTGTGCACTAAGAGAACTTAAGTCTTTCATGGTGATGGAAAAATGTCGCAATAGCTATTTCTTATCGCCTCTTTTAGAAACTCACCTAACAAAATATGTTCTTATCGCTGTAATCTTCTCAGAACAGCACTTGTTTGAATAATTCATAAGTCTGGAAGCGCCTATTTTGAGAAATACATTCGGTAGATTTATATCGCCATAAAATGTAGCTTTTGTTCAAATTTTCTTAATTGCTTAGAATGAACCGCACTTGAAGGATTTTACTCTTTATATGAAACCTCGTTTTAATGGTCATTTACAACTTTCGCGTTGTACTTCACATTCGTTTGCATTAATGTTTTAACATAAAAACCTACAAACACGACAGGAAAAGGCAATTAATTCATGCTCATAGGTACATAAGTACACGGAGTTTATTCATTTCTTTATGCAGTTAAGTATTACAGTTTATTTGAAAAATTTTTCGATATTATGTCATGAATAGTCTTCAAACTATCCACATAATAATCCGGCTTATATTCTTCTGGAAAAGCCCAATTGGCCAATGAACTTCGTTTGGTCAATCCACTCAATACCAGCAACTTCCTGTACCCACAATTAGCAGCAAAGCCCATATCTTCTAAAACTCTATGACACAAGTTAGTTTGTTTGAACTTCAACCTGATCGCTTACGAGTCTCCGATAAACAACACTCTTGAACGATCATCAATTTTCAGTTTTTCGACTACATATTCATTCAAATAAGGACTTGGTTTGGCCAGTGCGTGTGGCGTCCTTCCGGTCATGTCTTCCAAAATTTTATGGAAGTAGCCAGGACCAAGTAGTACATGATTTAATCCAACCGGTAATTTCATATCAGTAGCCCCTGTTATAAAAATCACTTCAGGTCTTTTCAAGTAGGTTGCCGCTTTTTGCAATTTAACATAATTTAAATTGATATCTGCGTCAGCAATAACCGCTCCCACATTTTCGTTATCCACGATGGTATTTGCGGCTAAATCTTGAAGCGTTTCTTTAATGCGATCGGGCTAAAATATATTAAGTTAGAATAATTAATTAATAAAATTAATTAACTCGTCCGCACTCCATATTCGGCAACTTTGAATCCACCACGTTCCAATTCTTTCCTTAATGCTGTCATTCCGATTAAGTAAATTTCTTTGGTAAACTGCAACTTTTTCAAATAAGAGACCATTGCCAGTGCCGGTGTTATTAAATCATCTTTTTCTAGCTCAAAACCAGCCGATTTTAATTGTTTCAAATAAAAATCGTGCGATTTTGTGCAGTTATTTGAAACGAACACAACCTTTTTGCCAATTTTTTTAAAGGATTTTATACCATCTTCGATTCCTGGTAAATTTTCGAGAAAAAGCCACAGTACACCTACAAGTTAATGTCAAAATTATCGATCTATAAGAACATACTCACAAATTACCGTCCACATCACACAAGATGAGATCAAAAGAGTTGAAAAAATCTTCTTGTTCTTCTTTGCTGACTGAATTTAAGTCTTTCATGGTGGTTTGTGCAAGAGATAAAAACAATTTTCACTTATACCTTTTTAAGTGTCTATTGTTATCGCTTATTTACAAGTTATATTAGAAAAAAATATTCTTATCTTTAGAATACGTAACCTTGGCCAAAACTAAAGCAGCGATTAGTTACTGAATTCGTTTTAACAGTCTATTTTTATATTTGCCCAATGAATACACATATTGGATAAAAATTTACACAATAATGATGTAAATTTTACGACAAAATCTTCACTATGTTAACCACAAGTTTACATTTTGCTTATGGGTTTTACCGTTATTGGTGACGAACATGCTGGCTTAGTCACTGATAACTTTTATCAAAATGTTAAATACCTTTTAATAATTAAGTTTTGATTTATTTAAAGTTAAAATTTGACTTTACTTCAATCAGTTCAAATTTAGAGCGATCTTATTTAAATGACATGCATATATGGCGCCAAATCTTATCAATCATATTCATGGCGGTCAATGACCAGTAGGTGGTTTCTGGAACATATTCTAAATGTACGCGTCTTCGTACTGTTTTCGCACATGCTAATCGTACTTAAGTATAGAGGGCTCTGTAATTAAACACAAAAGAGAATGATGGAAAGTAAACAAAATACTTTAATAAATTCCCAAATCAAAAATAGATTTTAATGTATGTCTAGAATGATTACCACTACTTACCTGTTCGCTGGCGTGTTTATACATTTTATTATATACATTTACTGGTCTTACTTGATACCTTTTAATATTGAAGAATTAACACTTTAACATAATATGTTCCTATTATTAAAATGTATTCAAATAGTGTATTTATAACTGTTAATACTTATATAAAATTACTATTTTACAAAACGCAACATGATAAATAAAATTTAGTCCACTTTCTCATCTGGTTTTGTTTTTCCACCTTCAAAATAGGCTTTGTATATGAACAAACCTAATGCTATATGTAAAACTACCACAGCCATTACTGCCGACCAAACGTTGCTACTTAAACTTCCGGTCCCAAGAAGGCCTGAAATCAGTTAAATAATTACGTAATAACGAATTGGTTGTTAATTTATCTGACTAAATTACCTTCGAAGAAGAAATATTTCAATGCAAAAAATGTAGTTATTGGTGCAAATAAAATAATAGCGCAATAAATGAATACTGTTTTGAAGAGCGAATAAGGAGTTGTTTCGATCATTTTTGCGTTTTTTATTCAAATAAACGTTACAATCTAAAATATCATTCTTGTTAAGAAATTAGGTTATGATTATGTCTTTGACATTGACAGCTGACTTTAATTTGACAATTTCTGTTTAGGGGAATTTACTTTTTTTTAGGAATTTGATATTATTTTTTTAATATTCTGCTATTAATGCCATTATTTTGATTTAAGCAAATTATTAAAATGTTAAATCATTTGGAAGCTTCTGCTGACTGTGGTTTCAGCAGCTGTCATGGTTGGTGGAATATTTTTTCGTGTTTGCGGATTGGTGCCACTGCTTGGGCGGCAAATGTTTTTAAACCGTTTCTAAAATTTGAAATCGGAGGTGTTCGTTTTGTTGTTAACTGCTTTGTTTGCTCTCGATGGCAAAGGGCACTTAAAGGCCTTTTAATAATTCCGATTCGTTTTGAGTTTTTGTGTTAAAAACAATATACAAAGCCGGCTGCCAAGAGTCGCGGCATCATGGAAAACTACTCGAGTGGGATCGTGCAGGTGGCGAACCTGTCCGAACTTCAAAAACGAAATTTTATTAAATTTCACGAATTAAAATGTTGTTGTCATTAACAATCCAGTTTCACGTTATTGTTCGTTATGGTAATGTACCCGCAACCGGAGGAAATAAGCAGCTCGCTTGAAAGTGAAAGTTTTCCGTCGGTCGCGTAGTTTACCGGCAGCCAGAATTTATTTAGCGTAAGCTACGCAATCTCACTAGGAAGCAAGCAGCTGACGATTGAGCACGGTTAGCAAATTTTAACGGTGTACAATGCGAGACAACTTCAGTTTCAACATGTTGCCCATCGTCCAAGACAACATGAACTGCATTGCCGGAGTCAGGGGCCTCACGAACCTGTCCTCCAATGGTTATTACGGATATCAACCGCCACTCCTGCTGGACAGACAAAAGGAGGAAGTGACCCCTTCGGAAGCCCACGTGCCAGCTGTGCCGCCGTGCTCCATGGAGGTGCAGTTTGAAAGTCTGCCGCAAAACCAAAACGCACACAGGAAACGCTCTTGGGAATTCAACAACTATTTTCGAGAATTCAAAAAACGGCGCCAAAACGGTAAGTTCGTTTTCTTGGTTTATTTTTAACGTAAATTGCTCAATGAATGAGATAGGCGGGATGTAAATAGAAAATGCACTCATCCCAACCGCGCACATGAGTAATATTTACATTGTGGACTTTTATAGAGTTTGTTTTTCTTGCCTTAAATTTTTGTCATGTCCTTTTGTATACTTATTGATTAATAGTGTCGTAATTTCCACATGGCAACAGTGGAACCGGCCCCATTTTATTTTGCAGGCAACGTACACCTTCCCAGTCCTCGTAAATTCCCTTTTCAACTTATCTGATTTCCGCGATCATTTCCTTATCATGTCTTTTATCCACTGTTCAAACATTTTGTGGACAGCCACTTAACGCTTAGCTACAGGTGCGCTTTGTAGCAGGCTTGAGAGCACAGCCAGGCGAAATTTAGGAAGCGCTCTCACCATCCAGTCTTCTAATTCTGAAACTGTATTGCAGAATCTAGCCCTTTCGTCTCCCAGCAATCTACTCCGTCAGCAAATAAAGACGTTAAATTGCGAAAACCAACTCACAATATTCCCGACATGCCGCGCTGCATCATGGGCCATTATATATAATTGTATAGTGTAGTGCTCTAATATGTAGTAACATTCAGCAAGTGTCGGTTACAATTTCAATTTCGGTTTTTTTCCTCAGAAAAAATAAGTGACAACACAAAGAAAAAGATCGAAGAGGATCTATTCGAGGAATTGCTAAAAGAAACGCACGGTTGTAGTGTATATCACTGGATTTCTGACGGTCTTTGAAGACATTAATATTTTTTGTGAGGAAATCTCGTAAGATGCATTTTTTTCTTGAAACTTGTCGCTGTAATTAGCCTAAAAATCCATTTTTGTAAAAGTTTTTTGTACACATTTTAACACCAAAGAATCAAGAAACGTGCAATTTATACTTGTATAGTCCACTATGAGTTTCTTTGATCTCTGGTTTCGCAAATGTTGCCAATTTTATGTAGACGTTATAACTCTAGAAGCTTCTGTATGACTAGTAAAGTTTGATATTTTTGTATTCGTTTCTTGTTCGTTTATATAAATAAAATGTAAATGAAAGCAGTGCTTTATTATATCTTAAGTAAAATAATCACCTATTGAGTATGTAATACATTCAAATCAAAAACATTTACAAATAAATTAAAACTGTTCTGGATGATCTGATCGCGAGGATGTCGACCGATCTGCAAGAAGAAAATCAGTTGCTATAAACACCAGTTACCGACGCGCGAGTACCTTTACTTGGAGTATTCGAACGAGATTTCGTCGGCAATCGAGTCGGCACTTGATCCAAACCCTGTTTAATAAATTGGGTCTGCGACTAAAAATAAAAAATGTATTAAAACATTACTTCAACGATCAGTCTCGCATACTTCTGCATTATTCTGGAATTCAATTGCCGGCAAGTCCACCTCCTCGGAGTTTACCTAAAAATAATTTCGCTCATGAATCACGATTTATGAGATTGGAAATATTCCATTTCCTCTGGATTTAAAAATAACTCACCACGACAGGAGATTCTAATTGGAGGTCCCAAAATCCACCAACAGCGCCTTCTTCTTCCACGTCGTCATCTTCCACTCTGCCTTGATCAGCTTCTGCCAGATCCCCGTTCTGAATTTGGGTGCCGTTGTTGTCTGCTTGTCCGTTTATGACGGGGTTGGGCGAGGAATCGAACATGACTTCGTTCGACTCGCAATTTTCTGGACACGTTTCTTGGATCAGCTGTATAAAAGACAATTCCCCTCTCAGCAGATCGTTGACTGTTTGAATCACGTGCATCTTTACGTCTCGTACTCTGATAATCATCGCAAATTATTCCTTTGTTTCGAAAATCGCCACAAAAAACTCACTTTTTTCCGTGATACTGCGCCAGAACTTCATCTAAAACGTTCGAAAAATGTTTTTTGAACACCGAATCTCTCACAGCTTCTTTGAATGACTCCGATTCGATCAGTATCTGTTTTAAAGTAACCAGAAACGGATGGCCCATCAAGTCGTCTTCGTGGTCATTTAGATACGGAATTATTTCCTTGATGACGCTTTGCATTTCCACAGCTTCGTTCTCCTAAAAACTTGCTTTAAATACACGTTTAACAACTGTGGTAAATCACACCATGTGCAGCGTGTTCCTCGAAGTTACTGCTGGATTTTTAAGCGATTTCGACCATACTGTAGATTGCAAAGAAAAACCACCGTCTGGTATCATTTGGTCATTCTGTTGCTGTTCCAGAACCTACAATAATCTACCAAATACCCACGAAAAACAACATCGGCGAAACATACTTGTCTGCTGACATGATTCGACGAGATCAAAGAGTGCGTGATGATGGTCTGTATAGATTGAAGTATTTTCAGTCTCAAAGGATCTGAACTGATCATTTGTAAATCTCTAAATAGCTGTATCAGGAAATGCGGGCGCGTCTCATTCGCCGAAATCAACGTCACGACCTCTTTATAAACATTTTCGCGCAATTCTTCGAATAGTTTCGACCTAAAACCACTCATTGAAACATCTCATTTGGGGATGTCTAAACCTTACTTTGGATGCTGTTCTTCTATCTGCTCTTCGTGCCATTCATTCCTCCTGATCGCATTTTCCGGTATGCACTCTTTAAAAATATGCTCCTCCGATATATTCGAATTATTCGAACTGATCTCGTTATAGGAGAAGGCGTTGTTTAAGTAGTGATAGCAGAGATTCGATTCATTTTCGTTTGGATTTCGCTGGTTGGCGGACAAATCAACCGACAAATCGTTGGTTTTGTTTACGTTATGGTTGATATTTAATACATCAGGAGGAACTCCGGAATTGTTTCTGTTGGTAGAATTTCTCACGAACTGGGACCTCCGATGAGGGGTGTTTTCTTGAGATGCATTGGCCGAAGTAGTTTGATCAGAGTTACTTTTCGACAGTGAAATCAGAGCGAAAGGATTCACATTGTTTTGGAAACCTTCATTGCTCTTTGTTGACAACAAATTTTGTCGGGAATAACTACAAAGAAAGGATGGTAATCCAGCGAGACTACCTCTGAATCTTGGCGCGCCAAATTTTTTCATACCTAAGTGCAAGGCAGACCGATTCTCGCTCCATTTTAGATAAGTGATAAGGGGGAAAAAGGACAGGTTAAACAAAACAAGGAAACAAACAAACAACAAAACAAAAACACTAAAAATAATAAAAATTAGCTAAAATTACCTTCTAAAATTGTCCCAATAATTGTTAGCTCGATTGCCGGGTGCAACTTGGTTATTTAGAGCTTGTCCGTTCCACATTTGGCTGGGCATTTGGTTAATGTTAGCATTAACAGCATGCAGCACGCTGTTGTTAATGTGTTCGCCGCTCGACATCGTATTAAGGTTCAAATTGGCGTTATTCAAACAAGGATCTAGCAATCTCGCATTCTGCATGTTATTTTGATAGGAAGGATCGAGATTAACAGATGGGATGTTGTATTGGTTCAAGTTTGGCATAGAGCAGGCTGCAGCCACCTGGTTGATCTTTTGATTGGATCTCGAGCGGGCCTCTCCCGGATTTTGCAAGGGCGAGGCCAGATGGCTCTGGTTCTCGAAGTGAGAACCGTCCATTCTTTCTTGCATCTGATTGACCGTCTGACGCAGAGCGATCAGCTCGCGTTGTTGCAACCAAAGCATCTGGCAACACTGGTTCAGAGTGTTCAACATGAAAGCCTGCGTTTGAAGAGTGCTGGTCGCCAGCCATCCTTGATAATTCGAAGGATCTGACGGCGCCCACGGAGACTCGACTAAAGGATTCACGAGGGCGTTCATCGAATGCGGATTGGGCGAAGTAAACCGCCTCGGTTCGGAATACAACGAACTCGGAGTCAGATTATTTCGCAACTGCTGTATGTTGGGGGACTGATGTTGCTCCAACATCGAGTCGCAGACGCTCCGGATCAACTCGAGTTGTTTCTGCACCTGACTTTTGTTGCTCTGTTCGCTGTTGGACCTCGCCCTTTCTCTGCTGGCCGTAACGGAGTTGCTTCTGACGTTTCTTTCCGGCGTTCTAGGTATGCTAGAAAGCCTGTCGTTCTCTTGCATGTGGATGTAACCGGCGCTGTGTTCGGATCTGCATTTCTCGGGTTTCGCTTGCGGGTAGTTTAGGACAGGCAAAGTGAAACCGGGCTGGTTATGGTGGCTGTTCAATTCTGAGTATTCGTTGATGTCTTCTGGGCATTCGTCACTGCAATTTGACGTTAAATAAAAATTTCTGTACCATGGAAGTTATCGGATACCTTTCACTAGAATCGAACCTGTTATGGTCGGACATTATTGGCGCCCAACTGGGGCCTCCATCAAAGAACGCGTTACTTGAACAACTGAACTCCGATTTGTTGTCAGTGCCGACGTCATGGTTCAAATTGGAAGTTCCCGCTTGAATTAAGGGACAGTACAGTTAGGACCGTCGAAATCAGTGAAAAAGCTGAAGTTTGAACTGTAGTTCCTTTTTCAAAACAAAATCTAATCAATGTTACCAATTTCCAAAACCTTAAAATGGCCACTTGACTTTTTTCCTGTATAGAAGTACTTATCTAGGTACGTGGGCACTAATTAAACAATCTAATGAGACTGAAATACCTGAATCTCGTAAGCCAGAGCTGGGGCACCTATACACTTTTCAAGAAAATCGTAAACTAATAACTCTATGAATGAAGGTCAGGCCTGAGAAAAATTTGTTAGCTTCCACAACATGATAAATGTAGCAATATTTGCATTAAAAATTATTTAGTCAGTGGAGAAGTACATATCGTGAAGTTGGCGCCATGTGTAAATAAATGGGGAAGATGCGACTTCTCGACGTACTCTTATCATTTTACCAGTCCTAATATTGCGAAATTTAGACAAGGCAAAGTTCCACATGGCTTCTGTCTCAAATTTCAGCTTTTTCTCTTAATCTCTGTTTGAAAACGAATCATGGAAAATAAGTTTACCTTTGTGTTTTCCCATAATCTCCTCAAGTTCCCTCTTTTTGGCCTCAAGCTCCACTTGAAGAGCCAACTTATTGCTGTTACTAGTGCTTTTGGGTTTTGCCCCCCCAAACCCACTTTGTCTATCATAAGAAATGGCATTTTTGTTGATTTGCTTATGTCGGTTTTCATTAAGAGTCCCTGTATTGTCATATCTTAAGGGTACATTGCTTTCATGCTGAACGTGTATAGGAGTCCTCCTTTTCTCCACGTCCTTTTGGAGAAAATTCTCGGCTTTTGTGCAGATGTCGCACGCCAATTCCTGTTCTTCTTGAGTACCGTTGGAATTTTGTATCACTGTTTCTGTGGTCTTTACGATTTCTAACATGTCCTTCAACTTGGATAATTGGTCTTTCATGGTTACTATCTTTCTAACTTGGACACCTACAAAAATAAGGATTTAGTTAATGGTTAACACAAACATTTCAAAACCTACCAACATCATCATCATCGGCGTCTTCCATATTTTGGAGTTGCGCAACCAACTGGTCAATTTGCATTTTTTTATTTTGTAGTTCAGTCAGTTTATTTTGAAGCTCTATATGTTGCGCTCGCAATTCGGTATCACGATTGTCCAACACTTGTATTAATTGGTTTCTGTCTTCGTTAACGTTGTGTAAATTAACGATCTGATTCTGTAGACTGTCAACTTCTGCGAGTAGTTTATCTTGTAAGTTTGAATTAGATCCGCGTGGCTCGTTCAGTCTTTTAGTTCTCTCTTCAAGTTCTTTGATTGCTACATCAAAATCTTGGACAGAAGTGAAGTTTTTGTCTCGCTGATTCATTGCGCTATTCAGATCGTTTCCGTCTGCAAATAAGCAATAAGATGAAACGGAACAATTGATTAGCAACCGTACATTGGGACATCATGAGTTTTTCTTGTATTTGACGCGCATCTTTCAACCTATTTTCTGCCTTCTGCTGCAAGGTCAGCAATGTCATTTGTTGATCCCTCAACATCTCCATTTCGCGATTCGTGTGGTCAACCTTTTCTTCAAGTTCGTTTCTATGTGAATTTGACATTGCCGCTTCTGAATAATTATCATTCCCGTCCACCTGAAAAGAAAAACTAATTTCAAAAACATTTTAAAACATTTATTAATTAAATTTGCAAATGGTGTGGATGAATAACGATAACGCCCCAATTTGCGTTGATTTGATGTAGTTAGTGAGAAAAATTGACAAATAAGGTTGGACCGCTTTGTTGCTAGTGGTTGGGTCTAATCTTATTTTTCAGCAATTTCTCTTTTTTATCAAGTATTACTATGCATGATGGACATGGATCTGTCAAACACTAAACTTCTGTCAATATGGTGATAATTTTATGTCCCACAGATCCAAGTGATGTGTTTCTAATGTTAAGAAAGCTTGACAGTATGTTAGGACGACAACAATGAATTAAACACACCATCACCTGTTGACTTTTTTCACCCGATTCATTTGTATCAACCTCTGTTTCATCAATATTCTTTAAAATGTTGACTAATTTCATTTCACTGTCTTTCAAATCTTTAATCATTTGAGCCAAATTATTTCTTTCAGCAGCGTCGTTCAGCTGAACATACGAAAATTTAATCAACTATTTCAATAATTAAACGCCAGTGCAAAGCTAACTCACCTGGTCATCTGTATTTTTCATACTTGACATCAGAGAAGTCGTAATTTGTAAATACTCCCTAATCTGACACAGCTTATCTTCAATCTGCTTTTTATCTGGATATTTCGTGATATTGTCACATTTGGGCACCGTCCCGGAAGAATTGCGTCTAGAAGTTGAAGAACTAGTGGTGGGCGTCATTGAACCATTCACTGCAAAACTGGCGTAAAAATTACGATTTTCTCAACGCGTTTTCTCACCAGTCGGGTTCAAGTGCCTTTGTTCTTCCACAGCGCTGGTGTTCATCGTGGAATAGTTGGGATGAGGGGGCAAATTCCTGCCGGAATTTCTGAAGTACTCTGACATATTCACGCGACCGAAGTCTATTACCTAGGAAGGAAAGAACATGCCAAAAATAAAACCTATTTTTAGACCGTTGAAAGAGCGAGCTGTACGTAAAATTTGACGCACTCACCAGATTATTGGTGCAGCTTCGGGGACTCTCTCGCTCGTTTAAATAGGACGTGTTATTCCTACATTTGATTTTCGGCACGGTTCCCGTACTCTGCTTGTTCATTTTTCGGCGATCATCAGACATTCTTCTGCCTTTTGCTTATTTTCTTCACTTTCTAGTCAGAATGCTAGCCTCACATGCCACTCAAGTTAGTAATTTACTTGTAAAACTGGTATTCTTAATGATTTCATCGCTCCCATCTTGGTTTGAGAACTAATTTAAAACAACAATAGGAAAATACTGCATTTATGTATTTATTTTTTTAATTGATTGACAGGTTAAAATGTTAAAAATACTTTTTGACAAATGACAGATAAACTGCGATGGTATATCGACGTTGTCAGTTGACCTAAGTGTCTCACTTTTTATAAAAATAAAAGTTCAGGATATTCTAAAGATGTATTGTAATCGTTATGAAAATGGTACATAAAAGGAACAAAAAATTTAGGTATTCTAATTTTCAAATATTTAAGAAAGAGTCAAAAACTTTCGAATTCGCAGCGTATGGCAACAATGGCGATTGTCACAATGGCGCGGTTTTTAAAAATTAAAAGGACAGTTATTTTTTTTTATTCGTTAAAATAATGGCTATAATTACATAGATACTTTTTTTACAGTTTGTTTACTATTTACTATTTTTGCCTATTGCAATTAGATCTCGCATCATTCGTCTATTATGATTAATATTATTGCACTTAATTGCTAATGAAGCACTTTAGGCGTATCTCCAGCCCAAAATCAGTTGCTTTCTTAACGTATTGATAACATAGTTTAATTCCGGTCTGGAAACGAGATTCATGTTTTCTTGAGGGTCAATCAGATGATCATAAAACTCTTTCCCATAAACCGTCGTCCAGTCAGGCATAAAGCTGGTGTGATTAAATTTGATCCATTCTGTATATCTGTACCTCTCAGTTCTTATAGAATAACCCATAATATTGATATCTTTAAGCTCGGGCCTGTCACTGTCCGGCGATTGCGTGGGAAAAGGCCCGGGCCTAGGATATTGCGAAAAAACGGCTTTCTTTGCAGCAGAAACCTGAAATCTGAAATTGTAGTACTCTTACAATTACGATTTATGTTGCAAATCACTTGTTTGTGTCCGTTTTTCACCTTCACCATGAGCGGTACTAAACTGCGCCCTTCTGTGCACAACTTCGAATTGTGCCCGTCTCTGGCGCAAGTTGTTAAACCAGGGGATATCTGAGTCAAGTCTACTAGACTGGGAAACAAATCCACAAGTTCTATCAATTGATCGACGATAATTTCGGTATGGGTTAATCCAGGTACATGTATGATCAAAGGGACTCGGGTGGCTACGTCAAAGTTACTAAATTTTGAAAATTCACCGTGTTCCCCTCTGGACCAGCCTATAAATCAGCGTCGACATCAACACTGTTTTAAAGCGAAGAAGTTTTTACCATGGTCGCTGGTCAAAATTATAACGGTATTGTTCTGCTCAACTTTTGCAAGAAGCGAGCCTACGAGGTCGTCTATATAAGTAGTTGCGGCGTTATAATTCTGGATAATTTTGCGCGTCACGTTATCTGGCATTGTACCAAAGGGGAAAGACAAGTTTAATTTGCTTATGTCGTCCCGACTTTTGACATCCAGATAAGGATTCCAGGCCACCGCGGGCATGAGAGACGGTCTCCATCTGTTCTTCGGCAAAGATACGTTCTCTAGGGGGTGGTGGTCTGGAAAAAAACCCAATCAACCCTATGCCGTCTCGAACAATGCGCTAAATCACCCAAATACTCGACGGGGAATTTCAGAGGTACATGGGGCTTATGGAACCCGACCGCCAAAAAGTACGGTTTGCCCCCCGTGATTTTGTCTTTATTGTCGATGAATTCAGTGGCAGCCGCGAGAGACTCGAGGTCCGGCAGAGTGCCTCCCGGTTGCGAGCTGACCACGACTGGACAGTTCAGGTTGCGGGCAAACTGGGCGTCCGGGTTGATGCAGACTTTCGCGTCTTTGTAGATTTCGGTTTTCGGGTGGAAAGGTTTGCCGCTCCAGCTGTAGGGGGAGTCGTCCGTGAAGTTGGAGGAGATGCCGGGGTGGAATATTTTGCCGATAGACTGGGTGTAGTAGCCGTTCTCCTTGAAATGTTGGGGGAGCGTCGTGAAGTTGCCGGCGGCATCCCTCCAGTAGCTGTAAAAGTCGTACAGACGGAGCGAATCGGGGCGGCGGCTCGTCAGCAGCGAATTGCGGCTGGGGGCGCACAGGGCTTGCTGGAAAAAACGATGCACCAGCGGACTTTTACGTAAAATTCAGTTACTTGCGCATATGCGTTGTTGAAGACGAAGCTTTTGGAGGCCAAGTTATCGATGTTGGGGGTGCGGGCGTTCGGGTCCCCGTACGTGCCCAAAGATGGTCTTAGGTCGTCGATTATCAAGAGCAAAACGTTGGGTTTTAAAGGCGTGCAGGGCTGGAGCAGGAGGGTCAGGAGGAGGCTCAGCAGAAACGGCTTCATTGTGAATTTGCGATCACGACTGTTTATTGACGATAATTGCATAAACAAATATTTATGATAACGATAACTGTTTGGTGTGTGATATTCTCCCCACTATTTTCTGAACTTAAATCGACCGCTGGAGCATAGACAGTTCGTGTTGTCCAATCAGCTGATTTCTGTTATGTTGTGACAGTTCGTTGCATTCGAGAGAAGTTCTTTGTACTGATACATATTGATTAATAGTTTTTTAAAACGTTTAAACTGGCAAGTAAATAAATTGAATGGTCAATTTAGGCCAAAAGCGCGTCTTGCATTTCGATCCACTGTGAAATTACCCAGAAAATCTGACGTCATACATTGTTTAGATCTTTAGCAGTGAAATGACGCAGTTTGGGAGTTGAAATGTTGATTTGCATCGAAAACAAGGTAAGTCCACCAATTTCGCTTGAAAACCAAGTCTATTTATAGTCTATTTTATAAATAATAACGGCCAGAGGTTGTCAACTTGTATAAACCAGTTTAACCCTTTGTCCTTCATATTTATTTACCCACACCCTTTGTTTCAACAGCTTATTGCATCATAACGCTGGCAGTCTTGTAATTTCCGTTTTTCTCTTCACCGTGCAGGCTAGGAAACGAAAAAATCATGTCTGCTGAATCGCCTCATCGGTCCAGATCCCAAACCAGATCGGGCGGGGGCACCTCCACTGTCACACCTCAACAAGTTACCGACCCCACGATTTTGGACAGCGTCGCAGGGTTCATCAACGAGGTTGTCCCGACCGCATACAATGTGCCCACCGAAAACGACGATAAGATACAGTGGGCTCACTTCGAACAGTTGGATCAGGACGAGTTGACTTTTGGCCTCACCTACGACGGCGATAACGGAATACCTCCGCCGTTGATCCTCGTCCTTGGATACACCACTGGCATCCAGGCATGGCGTTCAAATCATTGTCCACCCTAGAGACACAGATTCTGGTTTTTTTATACCAAAAGACCATATTCCTGAAATTGCACTTTTCAAGTGCTTGATATTATTCAATGATTACTTTTTAAATTTTTCGAATTACCGACTCCAATTCTTATCATTGATCGCAAAAATGACAAAAGGAAAAATAAACGAAATTAAATGTCAATAGTTATTCTATGTAATTATGAATTGTTACGTTCAGGTTAGAACTACCAACTTGTCAACTTGTTCTTCCCATAAAATGTAACAAATTTAAGGATATTTTATCCCCCAGTTTAATGTTTAATTGAGAAGTATTCTGTCTCTCGTTTAAAAAAAATTTTAAAAAATATTTAATCAAGATAAGAGAACAAAGATGTATTATCTAAAGCATGTCTCTTGCTTATTTATTGAGTTTAATTTTGCGTGTTGCAGATTTGGGCGATTCCTGCGACTGGTGAGGCCGCTGAGATTTTATCATGGCGACACAGCACTCTGAGAGTGTTGAGATTAATTCCTACACCCTTCAAGACCGGATCTGGGGAGAATGTTGACATGTTTGCTTCAGCCAGACCCCTCATCGCTTTGTGTGATTCCGTCGCGAATTACAGTACCCTGACTTTCCGTTCTTTAAAGGCGGGAGTGGTGGACCCGGTACTGCTTCCTCAGTTTACATGTTTTCACATTGCTGATGTAATTTCTTATTTAGGTGAAGCAGATCCAGTTTAAAACATCGATTTTGAACGTATTAGCTAATAGACATTCAGTAGTTGTGTCTTTTGCTGAGAAAATAGCTGTTTTCGATGCATTTACATTAGAAAATCGTGTAAGCATTACGACTTGTTATTTGAGTCCTGGTATTCAACCGAATCCGATAGCGTTAGGAGCTAGATGGTTGGCTTATGCCGAGAAGAAGTTGATCGGGCCCAACCGGAGTGGCGGCGGGAACGAAGGGGAAGGAGTGCAAGTAATTGTCGGTTTTAAAAACACGCCATTTTTAGTTATCGTGTTGGTTTTCAGAGTTACACTGCCACCGTTTTGCACGCTGCCAAATCGCTGGGGCGCGGGATTAGGGAATTTACAGAATCGGTGGCGGGGAGTCTCACTGGCAATCCCAATTTCAAGCCGGGTTCGTCATCGAGCAGCCCGCAAGCAGGTGGCGCGTCTGATGTTCCTCAAAAGGGCATAGTAACAATTTTAGATATAGAGGTACTTGCTGTCGACACTTGACGGATGTTTTTATTTGTTATTAAACTTCCAGAACAAAAATATAAACCCAAAAGAAAATATTATTCCGCAAGACGCTGTGATAGCCCATTTTGTAGCCCATACTGAAGCCATTGTTTGTTTGTCGTTCGATCCCAGCGGCATGCTGCTGCTGACGAGCGATAAAAGAGGCCACGATTTTCACGTGTTTCGAATACAGCCCCATCCAGGCGGTCCCGCTTTGGCTGCTGTGCATCATTTGTACATTTTGCACCGGGGAGATACCTCAGCTAAAGTTCAAGATATGTGTTTTTCTCCGGATTCCCGTTGGATCACGGTGTCGACATTGAGAGGCACCACTCACGTGTTTCCGGTCACGCCCTACGGAGGTAACATCAGCGTGAGGACGCATGCCACTGCTCACGTCGTCAATAAGATGTCAAGGTACCAGAGGTCGGCAGGACTCACGTCCGAGGGAAGGTCGAGCAGTCCAGTTTCCCTGACGGAAACTCCGGTCAACTATTTGTTTCCATATCGCAATCCTAGGTTCCCACCATATCCTCAACCGACTGTTGTCAATCCACTTGCTCAAATCAGACAACCGGTTTATGTACAAAACACGGGGGCGCTGCCTCAAAGAACGCATCCAGGTCGGCAGAGATTGTCGTCGTCTTCTGAGGAAAACATCTCGCTGAGGGTGGTGGCGTGCTTCGCCGCACCGCGGGCATGGATGGACGTTTCCAAAGGGCCTCGCGAGACCACACACAAGCCTCACGTCAAACCGGTCGAATCGCTCTTCATCATGTCGTGCTACGGCACTCTGATTCAGTACGACCTCGAACCGCATCCTTCATCTTCTGTTTCCAAAGAGAGGGTTTGCAACGACACTTCTATCGAACTGAAGGTTTACGCTAAGGCCCAGTGGTCGCTGCACCGACGACTGCACACGGCGGACGTGCCCTTGCCGATGTCCGAGGAGAACCTCAACTTCATAGCTCAAAGCGTGCCTCTGTATAAAAAGACAAAACCGGATCACAACGATGATCATTGGTTGTCGCAAGTGGAGATCGTCACGCATTTAGGACCCCATAGGAGGCTGTGGATGGGACCCCAGTTCACCTTCAAGACTTACACCATCACGAACGGGTAAGGAAAAACTGGCTAATATTTTAATCGTACAATGTTACGCATCCAGGACAGTATTAGAGACACGAGCAGTGGATGTTAGACGTTCGAAGCCTGTAAATATGCCCGTCAGCAAAGCCAACGCCATTCTGATCGAGTCTGGGTCCGCAAGCAGCTGCGAGCAGTTGTTTTTGGACACCTACCACAAAACTTGCGAGGAAGTGGGGAGTGCAGGCGAAACAAGGCTTAAGGAGGATCTGGCAGATGCCATGTTGGAATCTCCAGGGATAAGAGATACAGGTAATTTTTTTAGCAACTCTCCCAGTGACTAAAATCGTATTGCTAGTGATGTAATTTGTGTTTTTATTTTTTATTATTATTTTTTTATTAAATATAAATACGAAAGGGCAAGGGCGATACTGGACCTGTGAGATAATGTTTGATTCCACCTCGTGAGAACTTGACTCCCGGTATCTAGGTCGGTATCTCCCGTGTCTTTGGAAGCAGTTGTATCAAAGTGGTTAAATTTTCCTTCATTACAAGTGGATAACAACTTGACACAAATTACATGTTATTATTTTTGTGGAAAACGAAAATGCAACTAACAAGTCATAATCCGTTTTTCCACGCGGATTGCATAGACATCATCCTATTTTGGTGATTGGTTTAATTCTCTTATCATTGCCAGCCGCATAGAAGCCGCAGTGGTTTCACTTTCCATCTAGCTTTGCGTTTTTTCCCGGCAGCCGATTTTGAAGCGGCCGAAATCAGAACTAGCCAAAGGCAGGAAAACTGACCACTTGATGATTAACATTTTCTCGAGATAGTGCACTGTTTAACCCTTTTGCATTCATTTTCATTTCTTTGTAAAAATCGCACGCGGTCACGGACGAGGTGCGTCGAAATCCTGCATGCCTGCATGCCCTTCCACTACTTTTTTCTTTTAATTCCTAGAGCAGCTGTGAAGTAAAATATGTGCCTCAGTAATACCTGCCATTGGCTTTTTCTGTTCAGGTGGGCATTGCGTGATCGTTTCGATGAAACCGCACGACTCGACCGCGACAGTTGCCAAAGTTGTGAACCCGTTAGGGACAGTCGTGACAGTGCAGTCCGACGACGAAGCGGAAGCGGAAGTTGTCGAGGACGCCGTTATTCACGAAAACTGCGACGAAGCCCTTTTTAGACCGGTTGTGGCGCCCAAAGCGGTGTTTTATTCCGAAACTAAGCCGAAACCTTGTCCTCCAGATAACATACTCACCAAGAGTTTGGAAGCCAACACCGAAGTGGCCGTCAAAATTATTAATAAAGGACAGAAAGGCGACAATAAAATCAAAGAAAAAAATAACAAATCATCTTCCAAACATATCAAATCGCGAGAAAGCTCCCCCAGAATTAGGGCCAAAGATAACAAAACTGCCATTTCCAAGTTGAACTTGGATACGACTAATAAGTTGCAGATAAAAACTGAAAGTCGGATGAAAATTAAAGACAAACTGACTGTCAAGAAAGAAGATAAAATAGAGGGTGAGTGTTTACATGGCAATTTCCTGGGTGTAAATTACCAAATTTGGGCAAAAGCAATTAGTTTCGCTTCATTATTAATCACTTTCTCTTTTCCCTTTCTTCTCTTCTCTCGGTATCGAAATTTTATTATGTTTTTGCTTAAATCGCTTCAGACACCCCAGACTTTTCGCTTTACTTTGGTTCTTAATCAGCGACTTTGCTTTCTGCGTCAATTTCCAGATTCCCTACTCAAAAAATCCTCCCTTGATGTGATGGATAGTATCTCCTACGACTTGCCACCCTTAGAATTCAAAAGTGAAGATCCACCGAAAAAGAGCCCCGATTCGCCACTATTCGAAAGCATCTTGAAATTTGAGGATGCTGAAGATTGCAGCAACGAAAAAGTTACGAACGCTTTGAATAAAAGCGACTCTAAAACCGAGTCGGAGATAACCTGCTCCTCCGAAGAAGAAAAATTAGTGACAAGGAAAGCCCGCAAACCCAAAACCAAATTAGGAGTGAAAATTACAAAAGAAAAAGAAAACGCAAGTCTGGTGGATTCCGAACTTACGTTGAATCAGCCGAAACGGTCGTGGAATATCGTCGCGGCTTCCAAACCTAAAGGGAAAACTGTGGATTTGGATCTGCCCGAAATCGAATGCGTTGAAAGCTTCACGGTGAAACTGCCGAAAAGACAGTATGACAGTACTAAAGAGAATTTGATCGATATAGAGGCCGAAAATGTAGTTGAGAAAGTCAACACGAAAAAGGACCTTCAGGATGATTTGAATTTGTTAAAAGCTGACAAATCTTCAGATGATAATGGAAGTTCACCGGCGGATACAACTGAAAGTGACGATTCGAGTAAAATTCCACCGATCGTTGATATCGAAGATGATACCATGACACCCACGCAAAATTTGCAAAGCTCTTCGAAAGCTTCCAGGAGAAAGTCGAAGAAAAAAAAGAAATAAAGTGGGGTGGAGAATTTGTGAATCAAGTTGAACTAATTCTAAAGGAGGGTCTGACAGTGTGACGTGTCGAAGGCGTCGCAAGTCGGAATGAAGTATATAAATATATCAGCTTACTTGATTTGCTTTTCAAAGTATATTTTTTTTTGTTAAAAGTTGACGTGCAAAAATAGCGTTATTCCATTTTAAAATTAATTAATATGATCATAATAATGTGCTCACATTTCTAGGCATCTATTAGGAATGGGATAACGTTAGTTTATATTATAATTAATTTATCATTGCTTGGATTTATGAACAATTTTATGACGCAGGCGCACAACACTGAGTATGGTGTTTATCAATGTTGTGTAGCGTGTTGGCTCAATCTCAGTAAAGTACAAAATGACCGTTGTTCATAGATCTGAGTTTGTCTGAAACAATGCTCTCACATTTAATTTTTAGTTACGTATTGGGTCAGGATTTGCAACATTATTATAAATAACGTATAAGTATTAAATGTGTTCACCTCAATTTTGACAAAATTCTGTAAAATTGTACATAAATCTAATTTTAATGTTTTATTTTAAGTACAATTAGGTAATTGTGAATCTGTATTTCATTACACTAAACAAAAAAATAAAAAGGAAATCAAATAAAGATCTCATCATAATCGGTCGTTTCATTGCCACTTTATTATTCCACCGTTCAAGTAGTTGCTTTTGAGTTGTATTAAAGTGTTTGAATAATTCCAGGAGGTGAACAGTCGGCAGAACTGAATAGCAAGGACGTGGAAGACATAAGTTCAGCAAGCAGCTTCAGTTCAGCAAGTCGAGCTTCGCCGACCCCCTCGTACAGTGATAACCTTTTACATTTTCCAGGTGATTCCAGCAGCAGCATGTAAACTCGTTTATTTTAAACGTAATTGGAGAGAAGTGCCACAAGTTTTTCCAGTTCATTTACTTAAGTGAGGAGAATCAGCAATATTTGGAATCGTTACAGATTGTGATAGTGGAAAAGAATGATTAGTTAATTTAACGCATTTAATTTAATTTTCAAACTCCATCATAACATTTTTTTTTGAATAAGTAATTTTGTAAGAATCTTCCATTTTGGTGCCCATAGAGTAGTAATCAAAAAAATCATCTCAAGTAAGGAAATGTTAGCTAGTCGTTAATTTAATTTAGATAACTCAAGGGAAAAGTGATAGATTAGTTAGATAGTGAAAATGTGATGTTTATACAGTTATAATCAACATAATGATACCAATGTTGGATGTTTAGGAAATTGTTTTTTGTCAGCGACACTTTGCTACATATTTTTATATACAATTATTACAAAAAGTTAGTTTTTCAACTTATTTTGTACGATTCGTTCTTATATTTATACTCCTCATCAATATGCATACATTGTAAATAAATTGATAATCAAAAATCGGTGTTGTTATTACATTCGCAGCTTTATTTTACATTTAGATAGTTGGCTACATTTGAGGTTTTGCGTAGAACAATAGAACGTGAATTTGGTGAAAGGTCGCACTGACTGCAGTGCAGATAAGGCTTAACATTAGCTGGTGCAGTGCGAACTCGCCTTTATCGCATACGATCGATGTGTGACAAGCTGATGTTTCCATGCCCAGTTTTTTGGAGTCATTCGGTATATTATTTATTGATAAGATTGTTGCTATTGATTTATCTCTCAGAATGTGATCATTAGGCTTCAATTGGCAGTGTTAAAAACAATCATTGTCAGCAGGTGAAACAGGTGGCGGTCACGTGACGTTTCACCTCCACCTGTCAACCTGTATCTTTGCGGTGGTTCATTATTATTCATTACTCACCAATAAAAAATGTTCATCAATTGAATCAAGTGCCAAAGAAGCGACGCGTTTCAATGATAAATCCCGACAATGAGCAGTCATTTGCACAATAAATCCGAAAACTCTGTGGCCCAAGAAAGTTCAATAACGGACAACTTTTCAGGCCCGGAGTCTCGTTTTGAATGCCCGATTTGCTTGGCCTGGCTGCGGGACCCCGTGCTGACGTCATGCGGGCACAGATTCTGCAGAAGTTGCATGGAGTCGTGGCTTGAGTAAGTTGAACCGACCCCCGGAGCGGATAACGGACGAAATAATTCCAGGCGCGAAAATGCTTGTTGTCCCATTGATAACACAAAACTGCACAAAGACGTGGATATCTTCCCGGATAACTTCACGAGGAGAGAAATTTCACAGCAAAAAACCAAGTGCCCGAATATCGTCAGGGGTTGTTTAGAAGAACTGTCCCCGCTTGACGTTGAAACGCATTTAGCAGTCTGCAAATATAAACCCCCCGAGCTTCCAGAAAACGAGAAACTGAGATGTTCGTATGTTCACGTCGGTTGCGAGGACAAATTCGAGGACGAGCCCGAGTTGCAGAGGCATTTAGAGCAGCATACCCAGAAGCACCTCAATGTAGTGACAGCCCCCCGTTTAGTTACATTCGTTTTTTTACAAATAATAATTTCCAGTTACTCCTTCAAGCTTACACCAAATTTGCTATTAACACCCAAAACGCAGCTAGTTCTTCTGCAATCGCTCAGCAAGCGAATTTCTGGGATCCACCTTCCAAAAATGAACCACCGGTCACAGCCAGCGATAACATCAACGGACTTTTAAAGTATGCATCTCTCTATCTAACTCAGATTTTAACAAAAAATTGTAGGGCCTTGTATGAAAAAGTCGTGCTTTTAGAACAAAAAACCAGAGAACAAGATATTATTATAGCCAACATGTCGGAACAGATCTCATCCTTCAATTTAACAATGTCCAAAATGCATTTACGTTACTGTAACGGTTGTTATTTGTGGTATTTTAACGATTTCAAGTGTAAAATTAACGCCATGAGGAACGATTCTCATATCATGCACTATAGCCCAGGATTTTACACTTCAACAAATGGCTACAGGTATGGCTTTTTTCATTATGTAATCATTACATTTACATGATTATAACAAACACTTCAGCGTGTGCACGTCATCTAAAAATGTTGTCCGATCTAATTTAGATTTAATCATTTGAAGGTTGTGTATTCGCCTAAATTTGTCACCCAAAGATCCTAATTACATAGCGATTTTAATCCATGTGATGAAAACAGAGCACGACCACACTCTTGATTGGCCTTTCAGCGGTAGATTAACAGTAACTTTAGTTCATCCGTTGTAAGTTGCGTTAATTGTGATTGTGGATGGTGATAATGGAAATTGTTGTAGGCAGTCTTTTCGAAATATTAAAGAAACCATGATGACCCGTCCTGAGCTCGAGGCTTTTAAAAGGCCAGTCCAGGACATGAATCCCAAGGGTTTTGGGTACACAGAATTTGCCTTAATCGAGGAATTGTTCACGAACGGTTATGTCGATAATAACCAGTTGTTGATAAAAGTGCATGCTCAACCAGTATAATGTTAAAGAATAAAATTTTTAAAATGTTTATTAACTTTGGCAGTTATTTCACATTGCATTTTTAAGCTAGGGAAATATACTTTGAGATGTGTTAACGTAAGTAAAGAACCTAAACAATTAACAATATATCACAAATATAACAGCGATTTCCTCTTGGGTTATTTGTGATATTCCAGAATAATCAAGTATTGAGGTGAAGTATGAGATAATTATTCTTGAATATCAAGTTTTGTTAATAACACGGAATGTAATATACACACATGAATAAATGATATGTAAACAATAACTTAACAAACAGTTCTCGACATCGAAACTGAAAACATTGATATGCTTGCGTGATATTAGAGAGCTCGGGCAAATCCAAAACAAGACCTGCTTATTGTGTCAACACGAAATATCAATGTTAAAAAACATTCGAGACCTGCATCTAACTTTGAGCCACGATAAAAATGTATTTCCTACAAATTACATTTATAAAATTTCAGCAGATAACTAAAAATATGATTTGTGCATTAAATAATAAACATTTGCATTTTTATAAAAATATAAATAATGACTAAAAAATGAAACATTTATTGTCAACCTATTAATTGAATAGGGATTTGTGACTAAAATAACTTTGGGTATGGAGTATTACTGTAGACAAGCTTGCAGCTTCTCGATCCATTCTTGTGCTGAGGCAGCATCAGCTGCGCAGAAATTGTAAGTGCGTCGACTAGTGCGCAACTGCAAAAGATAATGCAATAACACACCATTGACAATATCGAATCACTCACATCAAAGAACGACTTGTCATCAGTCTTCTTCGGGGGCCCCGGGGCCGGAGTCGCTGACGAAACTGACATTACTTCAGCCAAATCTGAAAAAAAAGGTTGACTTTATTTGTATTTAAACGAGTGTGCCCCACCAATGTATCCTTTATAATGTGAATCTTCCATGGCGTCGTAATATCGTAACTGATGCTTTATCGAGTCCAACACGAACCACCTCTGCTTCCACCCCTTCAACAAGGCGCCTCGTTTGTACAAGTAGCCTTCATGGGTGCGGTTTTCGGCCACGTTTGACGAAAACTGATCGTAATATTGTTGACTAGAGGTTTGTCTGGCACTACCTGTAATCAATTTGCTAAAAAAACATGTTACAAAAACTAGATCCTCAACCTGAACTAACTGATCCGTTGTCGCCTCCTGTACCAGTCATGGTCTGCGATGTATTGCTGTCGGCGATTGCTTTGTATTTCGTGCAGTTTTTCGGAACTCCTTCGATGCACTTCTCGTGGCAACTGAACCCACAATCCATGCACCTCATTCCGGTCTAGAAACGAACATTTTAATAACCTGGATCTGGGGCAACTCCTTGACTACCTTGACTGGCCCCCATAATAAACTTGTGCAGTAATCGCAGTAAGTTGGGGTCGTGTAGTTATACTTTTCAAAGCGGTGGGGGTGGGAGTAAACCAGCGAAGTCTCGGCGGCTCCAACCATCTTCCCTCTCATTAAAATCTCCAAGGTGGATCTCTTATGAACTAATCTACCATGTGATCGGACTAGAGCTGTACTAAACGATGCGTGTCTCTGGAAATGAATTGAATCATAGCAAGATTTAACAACTGCCGAAGACTCACAGTGAGCGAATCTGTCGTTGGAAGCTCCAGTTTATCCCAGAGGACCTTCCACTTTTGAGGCAAATGGCCCAATTCGGTCTCCAATCTGTGAATTTCTTCCAGTAAGTGACTAAATGCATCTGGCACGCACTTGTTGACGCAATCGTAACTGGAAAAAATTGG
>QDEB01007850.1:0-15336 GCA_004193795.1 Asbolus verrucosus | reverse complement strand
TAATAACCGAGTATCAATCTAATTCTTCAGACTGTGGCTCATACTTTTGAAATAAACATCAACCTAATTTTAGAATGAATAAATAAAATTTTAGATGTTATACAAAATAACCCTGTGTGAAATTTTGTGGAATTTAATGCGGTTAGATCTCGTTTCAATTCTGTAAACAATTTTAGCTGTGTGAGCCACGATGTAGTTCTTGTATAAATTATACAGACTTCCAGCCGATTTTAGGCAATAAACTGATTTTGTCGTAATGAAACGAGATTTTCCTGCATGAGGTTATCTTAATGTTTTAAGATATTTTCTGTACTCGTCCTTTGAAAACCCGTAATTCTTAAAGATTTTGATATTACTTTTATGTTGATAAACATTTGTCCACCTTTCGACACCACCTATATACAACATGATCTTGTAAAAAGGTTTTTGTTTACTCGAATCTTAAAATTTTAATAATAAATTAAACTCAAATTCATTATCTTAATTATTTTTCTTTACGTTATCGTAATTTGTTCTTTGCATGAATTATTTAAGGAAATAAAATTCTGTTGTGACAGAAAATGCGAGTTTATCGAACTTTGCCTGTCGGTTTTTTAAATTCCAAAATGAATCAATATGTAGTAAATAAATAATGGAAATTTTCTGCTTTTCCTTAGCCAAGGACTAGATAATCATAATGTTGTTATACCATCCATTAGGTAGATACATTATAAATTAGGATTATAAATATGTATTAAAACATACATGAATAATCATGTATACATAATTTTGTTGATTTTCTGAAGTGAATTAGTGTTCACGAAATGTTTCGACTTGTGTCCTTGTGAAACACTGGTGAATTATCATGTTATTTATTTTCAAGGTTGTAAAAATAATACAGTGTGTGTAGTAACATATAAACAAACTAAAGTTGCATGCTCGAATTAATACAATTAATACAGATTTTTAGTTGCATCAATACAAAAATATTTATGTAATTAATACCTTCCAAAAAAAAAAAACAGTTAATGCCATAAAAATAAACATCATAATTATAATAATGAATATTGTGAAAATGTAAACAAATAGTTAATGGTTTTGTCACCAAGTCAAAAAAGAAGTTTGTTCGCAGCCAAGTTTTGGCGGCAATAATGATTATAGATTTCTAATTAGGATGAATAAAACAGCAATAATAATAAAATAACAATTTGTCGAAAGATCTCTGGAGCGATACCTGTCGAATGGTAAAACTTCGTATACAGTTGCAGCTTACAGCCCTGAGAAACACGACGCATGTAAGATACATCAAATAACTGAAATTTATAAAATGTCTTTCAAATACGTTTATGTATTACCGATTCTTTGTAGTATTTGGTTTATACTAACTTTCATCACCACGTGAGTATAGTTTACTAACCATCTAATTAAATATTAATCGGAACATGAATAACTTATTGCTTTATTTTAGGTATGTAATTTCCATTTACAAGAAGGATGTTGCTCCTGTTTTCCCCTATATTAGTGATACAGGAACCTGGTCACCACAAAGTTGTATTTTTGGGCTGATGTTAAATACAGGGGCTTTATTAAGTAAGTAAAATTCTTATTTGTGAGTTCTGTTAAGAAATGTAGTGTTATTATGGGTCGATATTTTGCTTAATGAAATGCATTTATTGGTTACCATGCTACGCGTGCATGCATGGTCCCTTGGTCAAATGTATTAGTTTGCTGCAATGACAGACATTTTATCAATTTTGATTAAAATTGTCTACTCGTTCTTGTATAAGTAATGAATTCGTTTCTTAAAATTTGAAAGTGATGCTTTTATTTAAGGAACAGTTAAACTGACGATAATGATGTGCGAACTCAAGTGGTGTCCTCAAATCTAAAAAAAATCCCAATAAGAACTTTTTTAGCAATTAGTTATAGAACTTTTGCCTTGAAAACATATAAATCTATGGGGTTTGAACATAAAAACTTAACCATTTCGACTGATGTCTGATTTAATACCATATTAACATAACTGAAACTTATTTTTGGAAATACGTTACTTATTAGTGCACTTTTGTTGTTCAATAACTTATNNTAGAGGGACTATGTATTTATTTCTAGTAAATGAGGCTACCTGAAATACAATGTAGCTTTGGCCGTTCAAGTTTAATAATTATTATTGTGCATTACTGAAAGAACTAATGATAACCACGAAGTACAAATATTAACTAAATTGACTACCATTTCAGATATTACTCCTACATTTTATTCCATTATTTAAATGTCTTCATCAAAGCAGTGGAAATTGGAAAATAATTAGGCTAAGTCTAACCAAGCTTAACTTTGTAAATAAAGTATCAAGATATGGAAATATAATATAAGAAATATAATGGAATATATAATATAATTTATTGGAAAGATATATGAGAAAATTTAGAGCTAGAATTTTTAAAATATTTAGATCTTGTCCGAGATCTTTAATTAGTGACGTCAATAGAACAACCCTTCAAATTATATATATTTGAGTCTTTCCGATTTATTTTGAATGCAATTTTAAGGTTATAATTGTGTTTACTAACTAGTACCATAGGTTGAAATATTACATTTGTGGAAATGTGAAATTTTTCAGCACGTGTCACAAATGAATTTGAACCAACTTTGAATTTTTTTGTAATTCATATTTTAACTTTTTCTTTAAAAGCGACATTGAGCTGTAGTTTGCAGCAAAGCTAAATTTCAAGTTGCTGTAGCAGTAAATATTCCTGGCGGAGTTTCATTAAATCTGGATTAGCAGTTTGGAGTTCGGATTTTGTTCTTCACATCTTATTGCACGCTTATCTGTTCTATTGCTTCGGTCATTTGGTCTAAACTAATGTTAATTAAAATTCTGTTAATTTACCTACTTTTTTTTTAATCAAGTACTTTCTGTTTCAGTGGTCTTAATTTTTTATATTCGCTATCGTCAAGTGAAGTATTTGTTGAATAAAGATACTTTCAAACCTTCAGTGAAAAAGCTCAATCAGATAGCTTTATTTTTAGGAATAACTGCGGCTTTTGGAGTATGTGTAGTTGGCAACTTTCAGGAATCAAACGTATTTCTAGTTCATGTGCTTGGAGCAATTGTAGCTTTTGGTTTTGGATCTGTATATCAGTGTATGCAGGTAAAATCTGCAGTTACCCTTATTTTAACAAAGGAGTGTATTGCATTTTTTAGGTTTACATTTCGAACCAACTGTATCCGACTTTTGGTTCGAAAAATATTAATATAGCAAGATTTTGCTGCGCAATCGTTTGTAGCATTGCCTTTGTTGGTACATTTGTTTTCGCTGGCATATCCTTTCTGCAATTTACAGGTATAACCTCATAAATATGACAAAAAAAAAGGTTGGGAGAATATGGTTTTGTGAATTACAATTTTTTGATCATGTTATTTGAGATTTTATCAATTTTGAGTTTATTTTGTAATTTTTTTATTATTCTTTGGAAAGGTTTAAATCGAAAGTTAATAATTGTCACTCAAAATTACTAAGGTAAATGTTAAACGTATTTCGCATTAATCTTATCGTAACACAGGAATTAAACTGTTTGCTAGATAAACTCACAACTTCCCTAAATAAACATTTTCGAAACGGTAGTAGGATAGGTGTGTATTTTATTATTTTTATAGCCCTAAATTTGTATGGGCTTTTATTACAAATAATAAAATTCCAGATTTTAAAATAGATGTTGGTGTACCATTGTGACAGTCACGTATTGTTTGTTGTGTTTATTGTTTTTTTACTTTATCTCTTTTTCAATAAAGCAAAACGTGCTGTCCTCTGGCGATGCTATTGAAATCCCGATGGTAGAGTTGTTTCAGCAAGCGTCGTCCGACGGCGCTAAATGCAATATCAAAGAATTTTCATTTGAGATTTTTTTTAATAATTAATTTTCATTTTTAGGCGACGATCCTACTAAATGGACAAAAGACGACGGAGGCTATTTAAATCACTTCATAAGTGCTGTGACCGAATGGATTTTAGCCTTAACAACAATGTTATTCATATTCCTATTCACCGGAGAATTCAAAAAAATTTCATTTTCTGAACCATTATTGGACGAAGCGGCGAATCATTCTTAAATCGTGATGATTAGATGCATATTTTACAATTTGTAATGACCGTTCGATTGCATGCACTCATGTATTTACACATTAGTATGAAAAACTAAATGCCACCAGACGCAATGGTCACACACGAGTTGAAAATTTGAGGCGGGAAAAGGGTGGATAGGATTGTGACAAGAGGCAATATTTTTCTCGTCAACTTACTTATATGGTCTTTTGATAACATATTTTTTAAACGTAGCATAAGAAATTTATCACTTGATAGGACATAAAAGCTGTTTTCGAAATTTATGATACTTTGTATTTTATAAGTTACCCACCAATCCCCACAGGGGTTGTACTATACAACTAAAAAATAAATGTGTAATGTAAGAAACCTTTTATTTATGTCCGAACTGATGTACGAACCATTAAATTTTTTGCCTTCGTATAAAAGAAATTTCGTCACATTTAACTAATTTAAATTCTGAATAAAATGAGATTGTGTACAGAATCATTGAGATTGCTATAGTCCATTCGGTAAAGGTTGCTACAAGGTGTAATGTATATCCTGCATCCTTGTCAGTCCACTTGAATTGATTTGGACCTACAAAAATGAAATCATTGTAGTTGACTGTGTTAATTTAACATTTACTAACCATTAAACTGTTTGAATGATACCGTGCTGCAAACTGTGGTGGTGATATACAGCGGGATGAATAGAGCACTTAATAGTATTCTTACACATTTTAAACATTTGCTAGAGCAAGATAATAATGTTAAATACGCCTGAAAACAGAAAATCCAATATGAACCGTTAAACTCAGAAAAGTATCTTAAAATCATTTCAAAATTTGATAATCTGACACTTTTCATATATTTAGCTTCGTTCGAAACTTACATGAATAATGCAGTATACCAAACCCATGCCAAATGCCAGAAATGCTCCAATGAAATGAGCAGTTGTCACATTTGTCTCTTGAAAGTTGCCGACCATACTCATACCAAAGCACGACATTATCCCAAACAGATTTGACCAATTATTCCATTCTTTGTAATTTGTAACACTGCCTCTATACTTTAAGAGAGCGACTACTCTATATCTGATGTACATTGTAACCAACACTGTAAAATGTACATTATCAAATTTATCTGAGTCGTGTTAAATGTTTTTTTACTAAGTAACGCTCCTATGTTGAGCATTTGGCCAAAAATGCAACTTTCCGGTGGCAGGGTACCTGTATCGCTAATGTACGGAAAGAAATAATATATGTGGCCATTGAAAAGTGCCACAAAGTAACTTAAAAAAACTGATTTTAAAAAATGGTCATTAGAGTGAAGGTACTCACGATATCACAAATGTACAAATAAACCATATTCCAGTTAAGAGTGGCCAGTATTGAAGACGAATTTTTATTGCCATTGTTTACATTTTTTGTGAGTAGAAACGGAGTGATCTGGGAAAATTTGAGATGGTGAAATTTTATAAACACCTTATCGCTCGGTTATCAGTACTTATCTAGTATTTACCCTAGTTTAGATAACTATAATTATTATGTAATTTGTTTAATAATACATATATTAAGCCAATACATTTATAGATTTTGATTTGCATTCACTATACATACTTGAACACTCAAAATTTAGAATTATAAATGGAAAAAAATGCATTTTAATTTTGATTTTTTTTAATTTTTAAAATTGTAAAGTTTTAGGTTTACTAATACTATTGTACCTCGTCGTATCAGATGATGCGCAGTTTTTTGTTGATTATAATTAATTATTAGTTAAATTTGCATGATTAGGATTTAAAAATTATCACTATTAAAATTCACCCAAAATTATATTTGCCTGTTCACAGTTCTATCTTCTCCATTCATATACAGCTAATTACTTTGGAGATTTAAAATTAAGTATCCGATTATAAGTACCCCACCTTCTCCTACATACGAAAGTTACTTTCTATTCGTTTTCCAGCACCTCACGGTAGAATTTAAATTTACATTTTTCTTCTAATATTAAAAATATACATGTATGGCACTGCTCTTTCAAATTTCTATTTGAATCAATACTTAATCTGTGGCGTCGATCACCAACGATTTGAGTAATTCTTCTGATTTTTCTTTTATTAATATTTTTCCTTTTAAGTTGGTAACTTATCTTAAATCTTACACTTCATTCTTTTTATAAAAAATTCCATGTAAAGTGAAAAAGAAACGAAAGTTTCTTAGCAGTTGTATGTCAGATGTTGGATGAATACTCTTGCTTAAATTTAAGAACAAGTTGAAACAGAATGCGGGTTGTTTACTCACTCTTTAATATAAAGTTGCTGAGTTTTTCGTAAACTTTTTTTTGTTCTGAAGAAGAACTCTTCGCGAGAATGCGAACAGAATCGCAAAAAATGTTTGAACATGAATAAAAACGCTTATTACTCATATTATTTTTTAATATATATTTTTTTATTTTTATTGACAATACTATCATTAAAGCTTTTCTTAAATAAACGATTTTTATGTAACCATTATAAATAACGTTGATATTACCTTATGACCTAAAACTGTCTTAAATAATAATATTTAGTAAAGCACCCTGAAATTATTTCATGTTTCTTTAATTCTGTAGCTAATGGTAAATGTATCTGAAAACGTTGTATTGTTTTGCGAGTTACTTTCTTTGTTAAATAAAAAAACTATTTTTTCATTCATACGAAACATAAAATTTGAAATGTTTTTTAAGTATCTATGACCACCTAATTTTCGAAGTCGTTGACAAAAAAAATTTTTTTATCATAATTTTGTAGCGAAATATCCTAAATTACCATTTCCACTGCTTTTGTTGCAAGTCAAAAATGTTTATTTTCAGTTAAGGATCTCAAAAGATTTAATTTAATTTCAACTCTGCAAGAAACGATTTTAATTTATTAGTTGTTTTATTTAAATAGCTATCGTCGATTCTGATTTTTGTCACAGTTCATGTTGTATAGATTTTTTTCACTTCATATGCTTTGAAAAATATACCGAATTTATAGTCTGCTGTTAATTATTTTTCTAAACAAATCTTTTTTACGTTTTAAAATATTGGTAATATTCCTCTAAAACCTAAAATTTCATTGTAATGTGTACTACATAGTTTGTTTAAAACACCACTTCGTATGTAACTGAGCAACTATTTTTTAAAATTTGTAGCTCGAAAAACTTTTATTTATTATTATTTCGTAACAGCAGTTACGAGCAATCAGCTGATGGATAGTTTCATTTATAGTTCATACAATTTTGAATTAATATTCGATTAATAAATATCGGAATTAAATAAAATTATAATTAAACGCTTTTTGAGAATATTACGACAATCAATATAAAACCTGACAGCTTGTCCTAAAACTTTGGCTCCATCGTTTGTTAAAAATAATCGTAATTTTTCTCTCTACTTTTCTTAGTCAAGTATAAAAGAGCTGAACAGAAGAAGTATAAAAGAACTGTTTTACACGTAATGTTGTCTATAATTATATTTAAATAAATTAGAGTAACAAGTATGTACCAGTTGTTTAACAGATTCACTTACGTTTGTCTTTTAATCATTTCTTTTGAAGTGTATTATATAAATGCTAACCCTTAGAACTTTCGTTATATCTTGGTATTTATGACTGTAATTCAGAGTTCTCAAATGTTGCATAAAAAACCGTATAATTTTGTTAATGGCAAACGTTTTTTATTTATTTACATAGATTAAGTTTTTACAGATTTTACTGCTCTATTTCTGTCAAATTCAAACTGCGTCATTAATAAACTGTTCGTGTACAACTTTTGTTAGTCATTATCATTACTTATAATACTGACTGGGTTATTAACATTAGCTAGAAGAGCATACATCCAAATTTTAACAAGTATTATTACGCATTTCGAGTGGTTTATTTTGAACATTTCATTTGTTAAGAGTTCTTTCGCGGAAATACACAATCCAAATGCGTACAAGTGTTTGTTTAATAAACAATTTTACGACGACTATTTGTATTATCAAGATTGCTTCTCAACAGCCTTGAAAGCACATCATTAGATTTGTTGTTGTAAAACCACTAACTTATTCTGGATTTCCCTTTTTTCAAGTTTTTTCTTTCAAAAGCAAAAGAGTCAATGAAATTAACCTTGGTAGTTCAGCGTCTGTTGAATACCTGTTACACGGAATCGATCTTTTAACATAAATAAACAAGTTGACCATAAGAAATTTAGTCATCTTGTATTGTTTCCGAAGCGAACACTGCAGTAAGTTTAATTTTCATTGATTATTCAAATTTTTCGCTGTGAATTATAGTATGAATTTAATTCTGGTGCGTTGCTATTAAAAGCTACATGTTCCGAAAATCATAAATCAGTCGCAGTTGGACTCTGATTAATCGGTAACAAGTTTTCTTCGGCCTTGTGATATATTAATTACTGTGTGTATACTCTGATTAAAGATAGATTTAATAAGCAATTTAGTAGGATCAGCATAATCTAATGGGATTTACGTAGAGAGTCAAGAAGCAAGTGACGTAAGGGCAGACGATTTAAATGGCATTAATGTCTATAATTGAATTTCAAAGCTTAGAAGGTTGAGGAGCAAGAGAGTAGAGTTTAATATATTTCAGCTTCGATAATGCAGATTCGTAGATTCTCCAAACTAAATTGTTCCAAAGCACGATCTAGAACAATAGGTTGTATCACTTGGTATTTGAACGATCATGACCAAGGGATGCGAAATGAGGAAAGCTTAAGCAAGTGGAGTGAGATTTGTAGGTTTAAATTTTAAAGAATTTATTAATAATGTTATCATCCCGTACAGTTCAGTGGCTCGATTTTGCTATCGCTTCTCCACATATGTTCGTATAAACAAGAAATCGATAAATAAGTATTTGAAAGGATCACTTTAGCCTTCCAATTTCTTTTGGGAATTTACGATTATGATTGAGTTTTCGACATATCAAGTGCACGTTTAATATATTTCCTTGAAAAGCTCCTACAGAGGCAGCCTTTTTCTTTCCAGTTGCCTACAGAGATTCCGTTGGGGAATGATTGTAATTTCTACCAGGATTTTCCAACTGTGCTCGTCAATGTTCGTGACTAAGTTTTATGCGCCCTTGCTTTGAAACTCAGGTGGAATTTTGCTGCGAATTTACCATAAAACTTTTCGAAGAACTGACGTCAAAGGCCGTTTCGAATGGGTGTCGCAGGACGCACAAATTACACAAAAACATTTTCTGTCAATTCTTCTGAAGTGATTAAACTTGTGTTATAGATGTCTGTCGGTGGAGCTGTGTTGGCTGCTGGTTTGCTGATGACGCTGGGATCGATCACATCAGCTTTAAATTCCCCGTGTCCTCATCTGTTTCATTACGATTCTACAGATCAACCAGGCCAATGGACTGGAACTGTAACGCTGCTGTCAGATGTTGAGCTTCATGGTGTCTGGATTCGGCTTATCTTTGATGAAAAGTTAACCGAACTTGATGTCGGTGTAAGTTTAACAACTCTGGAACTTGGGAATTTGCTGTTTAAATAGCTTAACCTCTTAACACTTCCTTGGGTCAACCCCACTAATTAAAACTGGGGTAAAAGCCGTTTCTTCTCTGACAGATTATCGCCACCGCAATTTTTCGTCCACAACTTAAACTGGTTCTCAACTATAACTTATTACTAAGGCTGGGTAAATATGTCTTAAAAATTAGGCATATGTGCACTTTGTGTCGTGGAAAATAGCTATTTTATTTTTATTTTTATTTTTTTATATATTAATAAAAAATATGCAGTTATGCTTTTGCCAAACCTTACTTATTATTCTTACTTTTTTTTGCTATTCTGATTTTTTTAAAATAATTTTGAAGTTTTACGTTTGTTGTTTGTTTTCTTCCGTTTTTTCATTTCATGTTAATCGTTAATTATGGTGTCTTGATTTGCATTAGTGCCACTCCTTTTACTGTTACAACATCTCTGCACCTGCCGCGATCTAATTTTTAAATTAAATAGATACCTAGATTCGAAGTAGCCACAAAATATTTAATTTTCAAAACAAGCATATTTAAAGAAATTAAAAGTATCCTGTTATATCGCAACATTACGAAAATATTATGTCATTCGATCTCACAGTCTATGTTGTTTTTGAAGTATAATTAATTAATGTTATTACGCGATATCAAAGGCTCGACTGAGCCGCCAAATTTCAAATTTTTAATTACATTAGCTCTACACGATTTAATTTATCGACCCACAAGCATTTTATTTAATTTAATTCAAAGAATTATGATTTTTGTTACATTTGTTCTTTACAATATTTTTGTGTTAATATTTTCTTGTTTCGATATTTTTTCTTTTTTATATAGTTACAAGGACTGCATTTAATACAACTTATGTTGACCACTGTGGTTTTAATTATTCTGTCAATACTTCGTCTTTATTAAGCACGGTTTAAGGAAGTAATAAGCTTCATTTACAATATTGATGTTTCTTTCCCTCTTTTTTGGAATTACAGGCACACATATTACATCACTTTAACTTTTTTGTGATTTATTCCTTTTCCCTTGTTTTTTATTTTAATTGATTCTGTCAGTTTGCCTTTGAAATATTATTACAAGTATATGCACTTAGGTACAAAAAAATTTTTCACTTAATATAGGCGCGAAAATACATTATTTTGGTTTTAGGCCATTACAAGAAAATTGTTCGTCTAGTTAAACAATAATAAGTATTCATTTCGAATTAAATAAAAACTGAGTGTATGTTTTAATGGTTGCTTTTCATTATTGCATTTGCCGGGCAGAGTGTGTGCTTGTGTTAATTAAATTTGAAGTTTGTTTTATTTCAACTTCTAACAAAGTACGCAAGGGACAATGTGACAAATAACAGACCAAAGGGACACAATAGATTAAAGTTGAATACACCAAAACGATGTATCGTTACTATATTATCAATAAATATCATAGTTTAGTTATTTTTAAAACAGCCGCAACTTAGAGGGCTTTTATTTTTGTTCCAGGACAATTTTGGAGAACTGATTAACTCAGATGATCGTCTAGAATATTTGATCAAGAACAAAAATGTTGTATTAAAATCTGAAACTCCCACAAATGTCAAAATAACTGTTAAATATGAGGGTAATAAAGTTCCCAACTTAATTGGTTATCGATTGAATGCTAGAACGGTCTGTTCCGCAGAGATGTAAGTATGTCTAAACATATTTTTCTTAAAGAGTTGGGTACATTATACTTTAACAAATATTAATTGTTTACTACTAGATTCTAAGTCACATATATTAATCGCAACTCTTATGCTTCTCTAGCCTAGCCGATAATTCATTTCAATCGGTATATTCGTTTAAATGTGTTTGAATTTAACTCCAAATATATATATTTTTGAAAAACGTATGTAAAAAAATTGTAACTGAATTGAAAGCTACGGTCTTAATAAGAGAATAAAAACGTTATTAACAAAGCAAGGAGTGACAACAACTAATTTTGTACGCACACACTTTATGTGCCTATAAATCTGTGTAATAAATCTTTCCGTTCTATTGTTACAAATGCGTTAATTGCCATGTAGCACGATACATTTTTTTTTCAAGTCTGTATTTTATTTTTCACATCACACATGAATTCGATACCTTTTTAAAAACAAATTGACAAATATTACAGTTAATAAATTGCGATTAAAATCAAGGTGTGATCAAAATTAGCAAGTTTATGCTTAAAGTGCCAATAAAGTTAGGTAATACGCAAATTTCAGCAGATTGATAGTTTCATATATCGTTCAGCTCAACGTAAAGGCGAATTTATGAAACTATCTTGCTGTGTAAAATCGTTTTATATATGTCTAAATGAAAGAAAATTTTCAGGAACTCTCGACTTTTTTTTTCGGGAGATTTGGACAATAAAGCCTTCTTAGCTTCGCTCACGTCAAGTAAAAAAGCTTCCGATTACGGCGAATTTGAGGGCTGCGGAACAATTCCCTTGTTGCGAGATAACGAATTGAAAAATGAAAAGGCACAAAATGGACAGTGGCCCTGGCAGGCGGCAATTTATATTCAGAACAATAACGAGGAACGGTACGTCTGCGAAGCCACTCTTATATCGCCCAAACATGTTGTAACAGCTGCTCATTGTGTTACCTTCCAAACAACCGAATTAGTTGTGCCTGCTCATCAATTGACAGTTTACTTAGGCAAACATAATCGTGGCGATGATAATAATGCACAGACATTAAGAGCGGAGAAAATTCTTTTATACCCTGGATACGTTTCCAGTAATTTATTAAACGATATAGCCCTCATTCGCTTGGAAAAACCTGTTACCATCAATGATTACACCAGGCCAATTTGTTTAAAACACTCTTCAGACAAAAAGGAAGGATTTCTAGTGGGTTATGGGATTAACCGAGATCATAAAATTGAAGACCTTGCTCAAGCCAAAGTCAAGATTATCAACGAAGAAGAGTGCTCCAAACAACATTCAGATTTAAAAAGCTTACTGACTGACAACGTCTTTTGTGCCAGCTACGTTCAAGGTAAGATTAAATTAAAATGATAAAAAAGCAATTTAGTGTCACTCTTTTGAACTGATTAAAGGAAATTGTATTGATACTTTATTATTATGTAGATTCGTGAATTTGGGTATAGCGCACGTAATTTGATAAAGAATATTTTCTTTTCGTTATGAAAGAATATTCGGATAATGACCGATTTACAATATACGAAAGCGCTGTTCAATAATGTGTTCAAAACGGAATAGAGAATAGAGAAATATCCATTTCAAATTGGTCGTTTTAACTTTCAAAAGAAATAATTTGTAGAGATAAAATTTATTTTTATGTGAATTAAAAAAAGCAACATTCACGAAATCCTCATTTAGTTCTTGTTATTGTGGAGACTTTGATTAATAAACGAATCGAAACTTTAAAGAGTGAGTTAAACGTTGCCGGGGATATCGTCAATCGGGAAAAATAAAATGTTACAACAACATAGTTAGGAACTTTTGTAACGAATTTTCAGATGACGTCAGTTCGTTAGGGTTTTGATGATAAAATAGTTTCTAAAATTAAATTTTAATATATTCAAACTTGCGGTAGGAACTCCATTGTAACTTCCGATAGGGTGCAGGGTTTAATGTATGTTCTTGTAATATCATAATATCGACAAACATTGTTAAATCAACAGCCAGAAGTACACATTTCGAGGTTAAATCAGTTAAAAGTAAATAACGAATATTTTGATTTTGTAACATGCGCTACATAATTGTTATTGTGAAGTTATAAATATGTTACATTATAGTTTTTCTTGTTGGACGTCTACAAAGTGATTTATTTACACTCATTTCAATTTTAGCACATAAAATAAAAACCTAACGATTAAAAACAGTAGGATAAGTAATTGAAACATTTTCTGGAATCTATAATTGATTCGTCAAATATTTTCTACTTATAGCGCAGGCGCGGAAAGAAAAATCGAAAAGTTAATTGTTTCTATATTAATTCATTTTATGTACTATATTACCAATTTAATAGTTCACACAAAACCTTTTGTAACGTTATAACACTGACTAAATTTATTGAAATCGGATCCAATTCAAAGTCCAGTAGTAAAGAATAACGAATCAGGTGTTTGATAATTTAAAAAAATTTTAATTTCAAAAAATTGAAAAAACAGAGTGAATTAAGAGAACCTCGATCTTTGTTGTTGTCGTAGTTGCACAGCAAAAACTCTTTTTCCGACACAAGGAACGATCAAACTATCGTGTAATATTAGAGCCAACTTTCAAAGTGGCAATTACGGGGAGTTGAAACTACACTAATGGGTCCATTCTAATGATTGTGTTTTTTCCCAGATAATTCACTGTGCGTCGGTGACTCAGGAAGTAGTTTGGCGTTATTACGTGAAGGATCAAGGGCGGTCTGGGAGCTGAAAGGCGTCGTCACCGTTGGCGTCGCGCTTCAAGACAAATATTTATGTAATCACTCCAGCACCGTATTCCTCGTGGATGTTGCCAACTACTTAAAATGGATCCAAGAAGTTATTTCTTAGGAAGATTTATGTTCTTTGCAAGTTTCATGACTGTGACAACTCCCTATGTACTTAAGCGTTTTTTAATAAAATCCAGCTAAACCATTAAAAACCCATTCAATGCGACCCTGAGATGAGGTTCGGCCCATTTCGCTCAACTGGAACTGCACCACTGCAATCCCAGATAACTTCATGTTCATTTGAAATGAACACGCACTCCTGGCCATAAATTAGTTCGAACAGAGAGAACACGACAAATAGGTAATTTATTTTGAGCCGATCGCGTGCTGATTAGCGACAGCCAGTCCTGGCAGTAATAGTATTAGCGTTAATTTTCTGCAAAACTACTTTTATGGTGGCTATCGGTAGCTGTCGTCCAATTTAATTAATGGATGGCCAACGATTATATTACAGGTGGGAGCTCAGAATAATTAGTTAATTAGAGAAAATCCAATTGCGTATAATTAAATCAGGTCAGGTCCGTTCTGCTGCACTCGAAAGTTGAAATTCGATACTGCACACTCGAACCGAATCAATCAAACGGCAGAATTTGCTCCACAAGTGTTGCCTAAAAATATTTCCAATAAACATGTGTTTGAAACAAGTACCTATTAGAATTCCGGAAAAAAACCTTTAAAGATTCATCTACAATTTTAAAACACGTTACAATTTCCAAAATCTTGCGAGATGACGAAAAAGTATCAAATATCAATTAACAGAGGAAATAAAAGTGAAGAATTTAAGGACTTCATTCTCGAAATATAGTGACCTGACTTGACATGAGTTCGTAATCTTACCTTCTAAAATCCAGACATGGAATCTGATGGACGTCGAAGAGTCAGTATCACAATACTCCTTTTTTTTGGGAATAGTAAAATCAAAACACATAAACGGAATATGTATTTTGTTTCAATTCTATACATAATCTAGCTATGCGAAATAAAATATAAATTATACGGGTTCACAGCTAGTTTAACTGATTTTATTGTATTGAAATAAAGTTTTTCTGTTTTGGGTTTAGAATACGTCTATTAAAGCAGCCAGATGACGTCATTTGAATGTTAGAATAAGTCGTTATTCATGTTGGTAGCGTTAAACTGTCAACTGACATACGTCAAAAAACAAAGCAAATTGGACTTGTCCGGCAGTAAATTTTCTAACGTCTTTTGTGCAATTTGCTTACTTTTCAGCGGCGTTAGTGATAAACTTTCTTCAGCATTCATTTTCAAACATTAAACGCGAAAATGTAAAGACTGACGTTT
>QDEB01007827.1:3707-15435 GCA_004193795.1 Asbolus verrucosus | reverse complement strand
AAATTTCGAAATACAAACATTTTGGTTTCATTTTACTGAAAAATGTAAGTCTTTTCGAGGAAGTTTGTAGAATGTGACATCTGAATGTTGCTTTTTTTAATATCTGAAATTGGGGTTTGAGAAAAAATAAGTAAAATTTTGAAATTTAGAAATCTTTAAGAAGTTTTACCGAAACCAATTTGTAAAATTTTTGAAAACTCGAGCAGATTTCAAAAAATTTCTTCCTGTGCACGGTCGTGAAAATGATTATTCTGTTATTTGTTCTCTATCGGCCCCGAGGTCGAAAATGTAGTAGCTAGTGGCCGGCAGCTCTGGTCAACTTCCTGGCCGTAACAATAATAACCAAGTGCCCGTACCCCGCGGCGGCAGCCTTAACCGTTACAGTCATCTGTGGAAAAAAGGCGTTATTAAGCTCTTCAGCAACACGGAGCACGCACAAAATTTTTCCGACATTACAAGAAACAACACACTCACACACAGCCGTCCGTGCCCACGCTGTGAAAACGACATTGACGAGCCGAGTGTATGATATCTCCGTAATTTAGTTTAGATCCCGGGAGCTGATTATCAAAAATCTGAAGCGAGGATAGTCCGGCTTCTGTATTCGACGTACATTCCGCCGAAGAAGCTCGTTATTTTTACCTCTGCGCAAGGTGGATTGTTATTAATATGGTAGCCGATCACCTGCGGAGTGTACGTTAGATAACCGTGGTATCTGTCAACTACCTTGAGCGCGCTACCAAACGATCACGTATTATTTAATGGTTCTCATGATTTATGCGGGTGTGGTGCCTCGGCCTCTGTTCGTATTTATCAAGTCGGCCGAGAGCGGCACATCCGGATCGAATGGACCAAAGTGTCAAAAACGACCGACTGACGAAGGCCGAACTCGCGGTTTTTCTGACAATAACGTCACCTTCGCGGACCCATCGGCATGCACGCCGCGTCCCGACAAACACCCATGGAGTGCAATTTCGCGACAGTGCCATCCGCAGAGAGCGGACTCGCGTGCGTTCGCATTCTTCAAAACACGCGCATTTGACAGAAATGTCAACCTTAAACCTTAAATTGAACTTGTGGATTTTATGAAAACGTAATAAAATGATCGTAAATGGAGAAACACATGTACATTTTTAGAGAAAAATATGTTTGAATCACCAAAACTGAAATCTCGTTAAAGTTTGATCAAAATCAAGTTTCAAGCTCGTGACAAATGATTTTGTAGAATTTTTTTCTTAAAGATGTTGACTGCAAATAATGCGCGACATGTATTTTGAATTTAAGGCAATCGTGAATTTAAAAAAATGGCACTATGTCAGTTAGGTGTGAGATTTTTATTGTACTAATTTCGTCCTATAAAGTGGCTGTAATATTTATTAATTGTGTGATTTCATTAATTTTGAACTATGTATTGTATTGTATTGTTTTTACAATGTCATTCAGCGGAAAAAATGCAAAAGAATCGCCACAATTTTAAAGCTACCGGAAATTATAATTAATAATAATTAATGTAAGGAAACAAATAACAGACATCTGAATTACTTTATATATATATATCATTCGTCTGAGTTCTTTTTCTTTATTCTAATCATTGCGATCTGCTTTAGTTACTTGATGCAACAAAATTAATTTAAAATGGTTCAAAAACCCTTTTTAAAAAAATTTTCTTCAAAAATACCAAACTTCATAAGTTAAAAAGTTACAAGAGAAGCTCTTTCGGTGGGATGTCTTGTATATACCTTGAAACACTTTCTGAAAGATGTTGCACACCTTTTTCCACTGCGTCACAATTTCACTACACTTTTACAATTTTAATTAAAGTTTTTTTTCTTGATTCAAATGGGAGACATTCGTCAAATAATAATTATTAAAAACATTATTTTCAATTATTTTTGGGTATTATTATGTCACGTCAAATTTGGAAAGTTAACTATAAAAAATAAATAAGATTGTATGTGAATTAACGCTAAAAATACTTTATCTTTTAATTAATGCAAACAAATTCATATCAAATGATCGAATAAAAATTGATTTTAAAGTTTGTTCACTGCGCCATATTTACATTACGTTACAATTTTACTGAAAGGATGAAAAATCAGTTCTAGGTTTTAGTAACATTTAGTAACATTTACAACTACTTAATTATTCTTAAAAACTTTTCTGGTTATAAATTAATTATTACCGCCTTTAATAGCCGATATTTGAACTCACAATTAACATCAAAGTCTACGAGTTGAGAGCTTCGATGATAACCAACAAAACGAATTAAAAAAATATCGTTAACTTGCCATTTTCCCACAAACTTTGCAGAAAACTCTGTCGTCGTTACCAGTTGTACGTTAATTTCGGTTGTGCGTTAAATAACATTTCAATTTACGTCACAGTCCATAAGTTTGTTAGCAAAACTTTGATCCAAGACACTGTTAAATGATTTTTACTTTAAAGCTAATTTCAATGATTAAAGTTCAACAATAAATATGAAGGGTGCTCAAAAACAAGAAATATGTTTGAACTAATTATTTTTATGAACAGTGGACTAGACTAGGTTTAATAATTTCTAATTTTAATATAAGTGAGAATCCCACTCGTAGAGCATTAAATGTATTTTATTGATATTTCAGAGAAACGTTTTACCCAAAAGTACTCAAAATTTATAATGCTTAATGTAAAGTTTTTCTAGACGGTTTAATTCGCGTGGATGCCGAAGGATTTTGTTATCACATGAAGAATGCGCAATGTGTGTTCTGTGTGAATTCCGCTCTCTAGTTATCCTCCTCCAGTCGCATTCTCCGACGGACAAATTAGAAGAAGCGGCGAAATAGTTCAATTAGGAGTTTCGCTGCTATTGCGACGCACTAATCACATATTCAGCGAGTTGCGGTCAGTGGACTGTGTCGTTGCAATTCTTCATATATGAGAGTCTTCTATTGTCGCCGCCAGGACATCTTTCGTCACGTACTCGCATGGTTTGTAACATCATTGAGTTGACGGTCGAATATTGTGAATAATATGAGAATAATTCAGGATTTTTGCTTGCGGTTGAATGACTCCTCAGAACATGGCCAGACTTTTAATATGCAAATAACAACTATTTCTGAGTCAAAACGGAAATTTCGGAAAAAGTCGCTCAAAATTTGTTAAAATCTGGGACACACATACCTGTTTCGGTTTCACCAGGAAACCGTCGACACTTTCGTTTTTATCTGAATCGACTTTGGACGTCCGTTCCGTAACAGACGCACGCATTATAACGTTTTGAAGATGGTTGATGATGCTAAATCTCCGATGTTTCGCTATAAATAAATTTAATTAACATATATTTTAACCAAATTAATTCTATTAATTGGGTTACGTAACGATATCATCTCATAATGACACGCTGTTTCAGACGGTGAAAGTCGGATGGGCAAACCGGCGGTTTTTTATAAAACTGCGTTGCAAAAACCACACAACAGATAAAATCCTTGACTCGAGCATTTGCATTACTTAGACGCAGTCTGAAGATGTTTTTCGTCGATCAAGGCTGAAAATTCCACAAACATTTTTTTTTGTTACATACATTCGTTAAGTAGCATCATCTTAGTCTTTTCTTTATTGTTTTTTTTAGCTTTTTGTGCATCACCTTTTTTCGTGTTTCTCTTTTCTTCATCCTATACCTAAGTGTTCATATTTTGTTGTTGGTATATTTCGCTTTTTATTTCTTCCAGTTTTTTTCATTTTAATTTTTCTTCGCTTAATTTTTTTCTTTCTATTGTTCAGTGTCATCCATGTTTAAATTTAACCCTTTCCTAGTTCCTCTATTTTCTATTTAATCTATTCATTTCATTGATTAGTCGTTTCTTCGTCGTATTTGTAATCAACATCCTGTTTCACCTACATCATTTTCGTGTCATTATTGAGTTTCCCGTAAGTCTCTTATGTTCGTTTAGTTTTTTTTCCTAGTAATACATTTTTTCCTTTTCATTATTTTGTCCATTTGCTATTGTTTTCTTCATCTTCTACATATGAATATTTTTATTTATATCGTTTTCAATTCATTGAAAATAAGTCTCTCTTTCAAAATTTGTTACATAATTTGTAGTGTTTTTTTAAAATATTTAATTTTCCTGAATTTCACATTTCTGAACGAAATGAAAGGAGAAATAAGAGCGATGATAATTTGTTTTAATTTAAAATAGTCTCAAAAAACGAAATGAATTGCATGAAATCGATAGAGATATTTTGAAGAAATAATCAATAGTTCAAACTATACAGGTGGTTCCGAAATACATACAGATATTTTAATGGTGATTCTTCATGAAATATGAAAATTTGAAAGATTTATTTCGAGACGTCATAGAAATAGACGTACAAGAAAAAATAACATATTTACTTCTCCTTTAAGAACACATAACTCTTTTAGGAAACTTTATCCGAACTTTTGCAGCCTTTTTTGATATCGAATCCACCGTTAAAATATTTGCAAATATTTCAAATGTTTTAATTTATCGACGCAGATTTACACAATTACTTTCCATACAACTCAAAAATTCGATTAAATTGTTGAAATGTGTCTTCTAAAAGCCCAAGAAAACATTTTGTTAATTTAACACCTTCTGATACTTTATGTATAGCTTTTTTATATTATTGGTTAGTATTGTTTACTTCTTCAATTAACTTACAATAAATGTAACATATGTAACGTAAGATTACAAAAATTGAGAGAAGAACATAAGTAAAATTAAATTATCCTAATTATAGAACGTTCATTTTGGTACAAAAATGAAGAGGAAATTAAAGTAACTTTAATTTTATATCTATTAACGTTTCCTTTATCAATCTACTTGTTTTGCACTGCGCCTATTACTAACTGAAGAGAATGAAAAGTTTATGTTTATTATCAAAAGCTCATTTGTATAAAACAAGGAGTAAAATAGGCCACCGATAAATTCTATTTTCAAAAGGAACTAAACATACAATTTTCTAGATTGCTTACTAACCGTAAAGTTTGTTGTGAACTGTATCTTTCAGCCACATTCTACAGATTTGTTACGTTGTATCTAAAGAATAGTGAATAGTAATGGGTTCTAAACGGAACCCCGTGAACTCCATTGAAAGAACATCAGAAAGTTACATGAACGTCACGAAAATTCACCGCAAAATTTTAATTTTTTTGTGGAAATTTGCTTAAAAAAAGGTCGACTGAATGATTTTTTCTGTTTTTTATATTATGTTGCTCAACACGATTGCACAAAGTTATTACTCATCCAGCTTTACTTTAACCCGACAAGAAGTAAGTTCGATAAGATGGTCAAAATCGACCAACTCTTCAGCAGCTCACCATCTCCGTTCACATTTTGCAAGTTAACGTTTGGAACGAGAGTTTTCGGAAAAATTTGAAAAATTTGAGATTAATGGAAGATATTAAATCAAAGTTCTGTCAGATTGAAGACAATAGCCCCTTTTAGTAGTTTAGCGTTATTCCTTATTTTTAAAGACCCCCCATAACTGCATGTTAACTGAATTTCATTAAAGTTTCTTTAAGTTTAATTTTTTGAAGTTTATATTTTTCCGAAAACTTTCGTTCCATATGTTAATCTAGCGACATCATGTGCTTTCATCAACTCGAATAGAAAACTTTCTCCAAATTTTTTTAGTTAAAAGTCAAAGATTGGATTTATAAAATTTAGTGAATTTCTGTATAAATAAATATCAAAGTAACTCAAATCTACAGTAAAAAACACTCGAGGTGGTGTTTCAGTAACAGTTTTGAAGAGTTTGTTTTAATTTGTGCAGAGTTTGCGGCACTCGTATATCAGAATGCATGACGTGTGGAATAATTTAAAGGTCAATGTCAAGTGCGCTTTTTAAAACTGGAGGTTCAGTTGAGGTTTTTTTAGAGAATGAAATTAACCACGAGCTTAACAAATAAGTAAATGACATTCGCTTTTCCATTTCCATCGCCTTTTCCGTCACACTTAAGGGGGTGGAAAAACACATTTGTTTTATGTTTGCCGTGTCTATAACTACTACATGATTGTCGTACAGAACGGTTCGATGGGATTAGTCGGCGTTTTTGAGCAAATTTCGTGTATTCAGCATGTAAAACGGATAAAAATGTAGCGAGGTATAGAAAGGCGACACAATACGGGCCAATTTCCTGGATACAAGCGCGTCGACAATAGAAACGTTTCAAGTAAAATAGATTACCATTATCTCAAGGGGACATGCCACTACAGTATCAATAGAAGAGCAAGTATATCCCGGACAAACACCCCAGGATTCCGCTCCTATTGTACGGCTAAAGTATCATTTCGGGAGCAATTCAAGACATGTCGTCATCTCGGTCCGTCGGATAGTCTAATGACAGAGCCGGCAAGAAGGGAAACATCGAGATCAAATGTCCAGATAATAGCTGTGTTTTGTTCCCCCGATTCGAGAAAAATCGACCCTGTATAGTCACACACAACACAGTAACAGAACATGAATTGTGAAATTAGATCGTGACTGCACGTCAGAATTTAAAACGCCAACCTAATTAAACCTGATCGGATCGGTTTTATCACGTCGACGATCTCAGAGATGAAGAGGGGCAAGAACGCTGAGTGTGCTGCCGCTGCTGACCGGAATTTGTCTCCTCTCCCGTCCGTTTCCGGCGGAAAGTTCCAGGTCATTGCGTTCCGGAGAAGCTGCAGCAGTAAAAGGAATTGTTTAGTTCTCAAACCGAAATATAAATTATTTTTTGTTGATGAATGGCTAAGAACGGTAGCCCCGGTTAAAATCCCATGTTCCTATTACCGCAGCTCAGTGAAGGTTTTGATTTATACTAATTGGAAATAGCTCACAAGCTTCGCCCGGAGCGGGCCGAAAACGTACGTGTTTAATTGACCGATTTCGGGCCTCCTCCAGCTCCGGACCGGCGGATTTCGCCGGCCCGGACTGTCCCGAGCGCCCTTCGAAAGCGCTCGACCCGGATCTGACGCGTTTCGCCTCCATAAATCTCCGATCCGGTAGCACCACTGAGAGCGTCCTTTTCGTTTCAGGTTAACCGACCATTGACGATGAAGAAGGAAGGCATCCAGACGCGGAACCGAAAGCTCTCCTCCAAGAGCAAGAAGAAGAAGAGCGGCGGCTCGTGCCTGTCGCTGGGTGGCATGATGGGCGACATGATGAAGCCGCTCGACAGCGGCAAGGGCGGCTTCGGCGGCGGCGGCTTCGGGGGCGGCATGGGCGGCGGCCACCCGCACCTCAACGCGGCTCTGCATCCGCACCACGCCATGAGCCACTGGTACCAGCACAGCACGCATCCGCAGGGCTTCGTCTCGGGACCGCCGCCCCCGGCGCCCCCACCCACCGCCTCCTACCACCACCACATGAGCTCGCTCAGCGCGGCAGGACTGGGATTAGCATCAAACGGAATGGTAAGTGATGGAAGATCGAACGTGCACGAAAAAGCGTACAGAGATAGGGACCGTTGCTTAATGACAAAGTCTTTCGAGAAAATTCAATTTGTGTTACAAGAAAAAACTATTGTTTACGTAACGATTGACCCTTCCAAGTTTTTCCATGAGGAATTTTATAGCAGACTGTATTTCAAAATTGTTTTCGTTTTCTCTAAAATAAATTTTTAAAAAATCCTAAAAATGGTTAAGCTAAAATGTACTTCATAAAAATATGCCAATAATGTTATCACTAACAAAATTATTTACATTTTCTTCTTTTGTCCTTTTTTATGTTGTTTATGTTTTTATAAATTACCATTTTCACGAATATACTCAAAATATTCACTCTTTGTCAACAATAACATGATTTTCGTGTCAAAATGTGTGTTAATTCGATAAAAAATTGAAATCAGAATTAAAAAATCAACAAATTTGTAATTTTCTCAGCAAAATTTCTTGAAAGATTTTTTTGGTTTGAGATAGTAATTCTACATGTTTAACCCTTTTTTACATTTAATGTCAAACATAGTTACCTAAATTTTTTTTTCTGATGGAAACCACAAAGGTTAAAGTTAAACTGTTCAGTTATATGTGAATTAATTCTCCAATAATTACGCTAATTATTACTTCAAAACTGTCTTGACAAGTTAGATCTCACTCGCGAAGAATGCTGTGAATGAAGCTGACATGTTTTCTTTTGTTTGCAGACCAGTTGGCGATCGGAATACACGTGATAAAATGGACTAGCCTGAAAAACAAGGAATTTAATGTAAGAATTGTAGATATTAACGTTAAGAATTTAATTAATTGAACGTGATCATAAGAAAAACTGGTCATCTGTCATTATGTACATTTTAGTTTGTTTGTTTTTTTTTTTTTTGTAAATTTGTTCGGTGATTTCGTGACCAGTTTGTATGTATAATTAAGTACAAAGATGCAAGCGTTTGTAATGTATTGTATATAGATGTTAGTTTGTTTTAAGGCATTTTTAATACAAGTGATGTACATAGGAACAAAAAAATTTTAAAGACATGTGCAATCTTCACGTTATTATAAAGTATTTATATATGTGTGAACGAAGAGATATATGCTGGTCCGAAAGTCGTGCTTGCGTTAACGTTCAAATCAGACCTCTTCGGACCAGGTTATATAGACTGCAAATAATGTAAATATGGATAAAATAAATACATTTTATGAGTTGTATGAAAGCCGACCAATTTTATTACAATTATAACAATTTTTAAATTATTCATGTGCATAAGCATTTTTATTAAAATTCTAGTTTAAATCACGCGCACCCTGTGTAGAATTAAGGCGGAACTTAAATCTTAAATTTTAAACGTTGATTTCAATTCACAGTACAAATTCGTATTAAGTTTTACATTTTTAATCATCATTAATCCCATACAGGGTGCATCCAAAGCCATGTTACAATACAGCGGTTTCGTTTGGACGCTGTGTTGATATTTTGAATCGATTTTTCGATTTGTAATCTAAGTGAAATAGCATAATTAAAATTTTCAAAAAAATGTAAATAAAATTCGATGTATGTATATGCTCTTTGTGTGATATATAAAATATTCAAATGATAACTTGTCGTTTTTATTTTCTTCTACAAAACTCCACATGCAATATCTGCATATGTTGCTATCTAAATGTAAAAAAAAATTGTATCTAATTTAGATTTATAAATGTGCACTGCCTGCAGGTAAGTAAAATTTTTGTCGTTTAAATTTGACCTCGGATTTGACTTTTCATTTATCCTATTAACAACGCTTCGTTGTGCGACCTTCAGTCATCTTCCTGCATTCAAATTTTGACAAATATGATATAGCCATATCACGTTGTAAAAAAATCAGTTAAATGTAAATTACGCAAAGATGCATAATGAATATTCAAATCTTTTTTTCTGAGATTTTCCATTTTCAGTGATAAGTATAAATATAAATGTTGTCAGTGAGAACGTAGGTGATTTGAATAATACATGAATGTAGAAAAGAAAAAGTTTGGTTTACGTAGACAGTGCTGAACGAGTATAATGTGAAAGGAAACTGTTAAAGCTGTTGACGACAGAAGCTTTAGTAAGTATTCTTCACTCATTTAAAAAATTTTATGAGATTTCAACAAATTTGAAAAAATGTCATTAAATTTATAATAATGAATGCAATAAATATTCAAAAAACTGTATAAAATTGCATACAAATTCAGCTATTTTATAAATTTCAAAATTTTAAATCGCCAATTTTTGTTTGACATTATTTGACAGTCATCAAAAAAAGTCAATAAATTCAAATAAAAATTCATAGAACCGAAAAGTATTTAATGATGATTCCACGTAACGTATGGGGATAACTTGATAAAAATGAAGTTGAGAAATAAATATTACCATATATAAAACTATTTTGATTTCAAATTGTATTTCGAATTGTTTCAAAGATCGCATGAAATTTATAGTGCGGTCGCTGTTAGTAGATTTTAAATCCGCTCACATTTTAAACCAATTGCAGGGAAGTTGATGGAATAATTAAAGTTAAATGGAATAATTATTTCTTGAAGAATTGNNTCAAAACTATGACCATCATTAGTCTTCTTGAACTAGACAAAAATAGTTAAAAGTTTACAAGGAGAATAGAATGAAAATCATTATTCTCCAGACGTTTAAGATGAATGAAAAATGTAGACATAGTTTTGACCGAAAAGGTTTCCTAAATAAAATCTGGATATTTGAAGAGCACACTTCATCATTTTTACCTTTTTTTCGAATAATTATTTAATCTTGGTTCTTCAAGTAAATAGAAATTGTCAGTGCTATAAATCCTATTGTGTTATAGTGAAAATGTCAAATTTTTACTTCAGATTTTTATGTTAGTACGTAAATTGCATTTTAGATTCTTGATTAGATATTTTCCAATGGGCTTTTATCACTGTGGACCGAGGTGAAATGTATCTGTTCACAAAATTTTCATTACAGAATAGGCAATATGTCAAAAAAAAATTGGATACAAAAATATACTAGATAAAAACTGAAGCACAAAATGATCAAAGAAAAAACCGATAGTTGATTTTGATTATGATTTTAATCTTTATTTAGTCATTGTTAAATTATTATCAATCCTAGAAACAGTTTATTGACTGTGTAATAAATGTCATACTTAAAATACTTCAAAAAGTTATCAAATTGTTTAAAAAAATTAATAATGGTCAAAGATGACTCTTTCAAGTAAAATGATTTTATTCCACTTCTGAATAGAAATATAAGTATAGTGACGATCATTGACAGAAATTAGTGATCTTAACACGATCGCATTTCACTACAGTGATCGCTGTACTATAACTACATATTTAAGATATGAGCCAGGGCAAAATTATAATCCAGACTGTCAATTTTTCAAAAATTATACCGCAATTCAAAAAAAAAATTTTGTTCCATCATATTCTACAACGAGTTTCAAGGACAGCATCTACTTTAAAACCGCTCCATAATATCACATTTCATTATTTTAGTAAACAAAAACATTTTTAAACTTTGAATACTGTCAAAATAATCTGAATTAACTAAGCAATAGAATAAAAATAACAATATGAAAGTAAACAAAGCCGATTATTAAGGCAATAATTAAAATAAATTGGGTGAGTGGATGCCGGTTTTTAGAAATAACGTTCCGATCGGTGGCGATGGGACAAAGACCCGTTCAGTTGGGCACCCGGCCGGTGACCCTATTAACCTCTAACAAAGCGCATTTGTTTTATTATTTCGCCGTGGATTTTTACATATTTATGAGCGGATGCCGAATGCATATTTTAGTAATAGTGCATAAAGTCAATATCTAAAAAAATCGCACTCGGACGTTGGTACAGGCCCGGTGCGCTCGAAAAGCAGGTGGGCCCGCCGTCAGATGCCCGAATAACTTAAAATATTAAATTAAGGACGCGATCGCCCATTATTTTGATGTTTTTATTTTCTTTCCGATATTGATTCGTCATCGGAGCGTGTAACTCGTAATCGGCGTGTCGAATCGAAAATTTTCCTCATCGCTCAATTACAAGAAGGTGAATTTGTGGATTTCGTCCGAGTATTGTTCGCTGAACTGAAAAACTGGGTCTTAAGCGCATTTAGGGGCGATACGTCGGCGACACTGCCCATGCCGGACCTCGCACCTCACTGATTTCGACGGATTTACGTGAAGATTGATTCTGGGATTTTCAGAAAGCCGGCTATTTATTGAAATGGTCCACGGACAAAATAAAAACAAATTGATACAGAGCCGGAGGAAAGGCACAATGGGACCAATCAATAATCGCCTCTG
>QDEB01007793.1:0-15723 GCA_004193795.1 Asbolus verrucosus | reverse complement strand
GAAAAAAAAATCTCCAATTTTTATAACTTCTTTTAATTAAATTCTTCCACAGAATGGCAGGGCTTGCCGCTGGATGTTCATTAACTAATCCTTTTATATATTGCAGTTACATTAATAATTATTGCTAATGATTCCTTCTACATACAATAACCTTAGCAAGGTCTGTTATACTGTTGACGATTATGGTATTTCAACACCTTTACTAGATTGGCTAGATAGTTATTTAATTGGTGGAACTGCTATCATTAAATTTGCTGGTTATTATTTTGAAACAACACGAAAGTGATATCCGGTGTGCGTTAAGGTTTTCATTTAGATCTTTTTTTGTAATGATAATAAGATATTTGATAATTTTAGGCTTCCCTTAAAGAAATTTTAAATAAAACTCCGACTAGAATATATTGATTGTATTATAGCATCAGACTGAGGAGCTATAAATTCTTTTCAGGTGGAATTTATTACATCATATCTAGGTCTTTGGGTCCCGAGTTCGGGGCTTCGGTGGGTATTGTGTTCGCCTTCGCCAACGCTGTTTCCGCTTCGATGAACACGATAGGTTTCTGCAATTCTCTGAGTGATTTATTGAGCACTTACGACCTGAAAATCATCGATGGAGGTATTAATGACGCTCGAGTAGTCGGTCTCGTTGCTATATTCGTGATGATACTCATATGTGCTGTCGGTATGGAATGGGAGTCGAAAGCTCAGAATTTCTTGATCGTTGCCATCGCAGCGGCCATGGTGGACTTCTTAGTAGGTGCCATCATCGGCCCGCGTTCAGATGAACAACAAGCCAAAGGCGTCACCGGTTTTAATGGTGAGTATTGCACCTATTTTGACCCGAGGGAAATCAGCAATGGAGATCACACCTTCGTGCTTAACTTTCAATTACTATAATGAGCCCTATTGTTGAAGCTACCACTTTTGAAAACAACTGGGGACCTGAATTCAGATATTCAGAAGGGATGGATTACGATTTCTTCCAAGTTTTCGCCATTTTCTTCCCTTCGGTCACCGGTATCCAAGCTGGGGCGAACATCTCTGGAGACCTGAAGGTTAGCTCACATCTTTTTATAGTTGCTTTTTTGACAATGACTCTTTCAGGATCCTGCTTCGGCTATCCCGAAAGGGACATTTTTGGCTTTAGTCCTCTCCATGACTTCTTACGCGGTTTTCGTGCTTTTCGCTGGAGCTGCAGCCATAAGAGATGCTAGTGGCAATGTGGCAGATCTAGCTTTTAGAAACTTGACAGACTGTGCACCGGACTGCTCATCTGGACTTTTCAACAATTATCAGGTGAGAACTGCCAATCATTCCCTTAAAAACAGGCGTATTCGCGGAAGTGTTTACGGTTTTGGATAATATTATTCATGAGATGCACTTTTATGATTTATTTATTTTGAATTTTCGTGTAGAATCGAGGTTAGTGCGTATTTTCAGATGATGAGGCTTCGTCGGTTTATTAAAAATGACACGACCCTTCGATTTGAATGTTTACGGACACACCCTCATTTATTTAAGTGACGTCAATTATTGAACTACACGTGTAATTTTCTCAGAGGATGTCGTTTGCGTATTTTCTATACACAAAGACGGATCTCATTTAAGAATATTGTCGGCGAGGATCTTGTTTCCTCGACATAATTCGATGCTTTTTAAATTCAGAAAACCTACACTTTTCAATACCCAAAGGAAAATGAACGTTTCTATAGAATTACGCTTCTTTAAAAACATTTTAATAATAAAAATGCAAAAAAATTACAAACAAAAATTTGTTATATACAGTTGAGTCATATAATTTTTGGTATTATCAATTAATCTGACCAATTCTTTCTGTTTTGAACAGCTTGTGATAATTATGAAGTGATTAAGTGGAATTTTTGAAAATGTCATTTGCGTCACGAGAATTCGAAAAACAATAAGTAAACGTGAATTTGTTCCAATTGTTGTCCAATTTCGGTTTGCATTTTTTCTAAATATTGGAAATAAGTGACGTACGGGATTGTTTACGTTCTGACTAAGTGGTCCGTGGGAGGCTCTTTCATATGTTTACGTTTGCTCTAGTGTTTATTATATTGAATAAAATCATATTTTCTAAATATCTGACGATATCGAAATGTATCTCTCAAAAACGATTTATTTTTTGCAAAATTTTTAAATCAATAATTAATTCGCATTTACATGGAAAAGCAAACAATAGATAACAAGACAAAAAAAGATAACAATAATTGACAAACACTTATCAAATCTCCTTACAAGTTAAAAAGATATAATTTTTGAAAATGTTTAATTGTTAATTGTTCTATACATCGAAATTGATTTTTAATGGATTACAATTAGTACGTTAGTACGCACTTGAATCTATTATAATACTTGAGATTTTGTACTTTACCCCCATTTATCGGCTGAGTAGATACGGAAATTTGTAATTTTTCATCTAACTGAGATTACGTGATGCCGCCATGGTGCTGCTGGTATTATGATAATAGATACTTATTAATTAGCAGTGTCATCAGATATGAAATGTACTTACCTAGTTAATATGACAAATATTTGTATAATTTTTACGCTTCAGATACAGAATCTACAACATCGATAGAAGTGTTAATGTACAGGAAGTGGAAATAATAAACGTCAACTTTACTGAAGGATCGCATCCAGCCTACACAGGTTTCGGTTTCTCCAAAAACGATACATCATATGTTCGTCGAATCGATTCAAGAGCTTTCTTTATATTTGTTCCGAAAGCAATAGAGACAAACATTTCCGACAAATTTTACGAGCACTATCGGCAAGTGTAGGTAATCGATTTTCACACGAGCAAATATTTTTTTAGAGGTCAAGTTGCTAATGATACTATCACAGAATCTTAATTTGTTATCGATTTCCATATAAACGTGATAATTCGAACGGACAATGTGGTATAGAGGACATGAATTTACTGAGAGCGANNCCCATCTTTCGACTTTAGGCATTGGTATAGAGGACAGTCGAATTTGGAATTTTGACGTTACGAAGTTATCAGAGGGTAGGATCCTCATCAATTCTAAGAAATCTAGTGCAAAAAATTTGAGCAATGTCGTAACAACGTGAATGTATCAGATAAGAAGCACAATTGCACTTGTTTCGATGATTTAAACAAAACAGTGAGATAATATTTTGAAGTATCATTATCTCTGCTTTACAAAACTCCGCCTTAAAAAACCCTGAAAAAGGCGACAACTCGAAGTATCTAGAAGCAACAGAAAATTCCACAAAAATTGTTTGTTTTTATTGTAACGTAATTATGTCGTTTTTTAGCGATTGTAATGAGAGTTTGTTCGTGCAATTATGTTTTTTCGCGATCATTAAAACTAATCTCAGTTTCAATTGAAAATTAGGATTGAATCGATAACAATCATCGAGACTTTGATTACGATCGGTCTACGAAAATTGTGAAATTTACACATTTACAGACGCAGATGATAATAAAAATTAGATGTATTATCTAGAATTTAGTGGGATTATGTGACTGAAACCCATTTTGTCAAATTAACCTTGCAGTATAAGATAATGATAGAAAACATCAAAAGACATACATTTTTCATGAAAGAATGAGATGGTCATAACCGATTGTATCTAAGTAAATCTGGCACGGCCTACATCGATTAAAAGTGTTCTGACACCAATAAATTAACCTTTACCTATATATTTATATATTTTGTTAATGAAAAAAATCACATCAAAGAGCTGCTTTTTGAGAGTTTGTTATCGTAGGTAAATAATAATTTATTTGATTTTCTTTGAATTACTGAAATTATTCCCCATTCATCACATTCCAGTATGAAATTACATTAGAATAATATTTATTTAAAAACTTTAACAGAACATTCTAAGAATGTGCGTACGTGTTTACGGTATAAAAATTTCGATTAAATCCACTAAATGGTCGCAAACAAATCAGTTAGTGTCCGCAAACAATGATTAACACCTATTTATACGTGTTTGTTCGGAAAATAATTTCGTAAATCCACCATTAATCCACGTTGCGTTTAAAAAACAACAAACAACATTAAAAAATCGACTTTGACATAGAATCCGAGTAAACAAAAAAAACTCGGAGTAGCCTCAAATCAAACAGTGTAGTTTTCCGCGGTTGCAATAAATATTTTCGTGTCATATAAACGGATACGGTTATTTATATCTGTACTGCAAACAAATCAGCTTAAGAGAAATTACTAGCGTTTTCCGAGATTTTCACAGGCGTGGGAAATTCATCCAAACTATTTTCACAGATGATGGAAATCATTTCGGCATGGGGTCCTCTGATTTATGTGGGCTGCTGGGCAGCCACTCTCAGTACGGCCCTGACTAATCTGCTTTCCGTGCCGAGGCTTATTCAAGCTTTGGGGATCGATAGGATATATCCAGGATTGATTTTCTTCTCGAAAGGATACGGAAAAGCCGGAGAACCTTATCGAGGATACGTCTTAACTTTTCTTGTGTCAGCTGCTTTCCTTTTAATAGGTACATGAGCTTTTAGAAATCAACCAAAACTTCAATTTTTCTTTGTTTTGTAGGCGAGCTAAACGCGATAGCTCCACTCATTTCCAATTTCTATTTGGCGTCATATGCTCTCATAAACTTCTGCACTTTCCATGCTGCACTGATTAAGCCGTTAGGATGGCGCCCCACGTTTAAGGTAAGTCTGTTTCCACAATCAAAATTTAGCTTGACAGCGATTATTTTTTAGTACTACAACACTTGGTTGAGTCTAGCCGGATTCATTATCTGTGTAGTGATCATGTTTTTGATCAATTGGAAATCCTCCTTGATCACATTCAGTGTGATTCTGGCCTTGTATCTATTGGTGGTTTACAGAAAGCCAGGTGATTTCATATTTTGCACAAAAATTTTGCAATTTTTTATTTCTCAATTTTTTCAGATGTTAACTGGGGTTCTTCCACTCAGGCCCAAACATACAAAACAGCCTTAACAACAGCCCACCGTCTCATAAACATAGGCGAGCACGTGAAAAACTACAAACCTCAAATTTTGGCCTTATGCGGTTCGCCTTCTTCTCGACCTGCCCTCGTAGATTTTGCCAATATGATCACGAAAAACAACTCTCTTCTGGTCGTTGGAGACATCACAGAAGCTCGCTTACAACATCGCGTGCGCTCTGCAAGAATCAAAAATGTGTATTCTTGGCTCAGAATCAACAAAATCAAGGGTTTCTATACCATTCTGGATAACACCCAGTTTGAAAATGGCGCCAAAGCTCTTTTGCAAACGGCTGGAATTGGGAAGCTTAGTCCTAACGTCATAATGATGGGTTATAAGAATGACTGGAGGACGTGTAACAAAAATGAGCTTTTAGGCTATTTTAATGTATTGCAGTAAGTACTTTTTGCCGTCTTTTTGATTTTTTGGTTTACTCTGTATATCATTACAGCGCGGCCTTCGATCATAGAGTTGCTGTGACTATTTTACGTCTAAAAGACGGTTTGGACTACAGCAAACTGATGGGAGACGAATTCCAAAATTCACCAACTGACGTGACTTTGACTCACCCTTCTTCGGGGGCGGATCTGCGAAGTCTACCCACAGGCAGCATGATGCATGCTGACTCTAATTTGAGTCTGGCCGATTTGGGAAAACAAGAAACAGTCACTCCCAGGAACACCATAAGTAAGGGAAACATTTTCGTATTTGATTGTTCTAAATTTATGTTTTTCAGATGGTGTCAAGAACGGACACAGTTTATTAAACAGCATGTTCAACAAAAAGCACGCAAGAATAACGGATTCAACAACAACACGAGATGTGCATCACATCCCCAATTTTGCCATGGAAAACATGACTTTGTTCAGGAACAAACAGAACAAAGGCAACATCGATGTCTGGTGGTTGTATGATGACGGTGGTTTGACCATGTTGCTGCCATACATCATTTCAACCAGACAAAATTGGGCTAATTGCAAACTGAGAGTGTTCGCCTTAAGTACAAACAAAAACGAAATCGAAGAAGAAGAGAAGAGCATGGCTTTTCTGCTATCGAAATTCCGCTTGCAGTATTCAAGCTTGAAAATCGTATCGATTTCAGACAAGCCTCAAGATTCGACGATAAAATTCTTCAACGACATGTTGAACGATTTTAGGACGAGTGAAGAGGTGGATGAGAGCGAATGCAAGGTTTCTGAAGCAGAAATCGCAGCACTTCAGGATAAAACTTACAGGCAGTTGCGACTTAGAGAGCTGCTGCTGGAAAATTCGAGCGATGCTAATTTGATTGTCATGTAAGTTGTTTTGGTTTTAAAGGTTGCGAAAACTTATTTTTGGAATTGTAGGTCTCTGCCCATGCCCAGGAAAGGCAAACTCTCTGCTCCTTTGTACATGGCGTGGCTAGAAGCGCTGACGAGGGATCTACCGCCATATTTGCTAGTGAGGGGAAATCAACAATCTGTACTTACTTTCTATTCCTAAGTTAGATGTAATTTTATGTATACTCAAGAAACGTTTTCTTATACCAAAAATATTTAAGTTTTACCACTATAGTGTTAAGTGTTAGACTTTAGTGCCTAAATAATATTTATTTAATTAACGACTATTTAAAACATACGATGTTCTAGTTTTGTAATAATCAAAAATTTTATAAATTTGTACGACAAAGACTTAATAAACATTTTCGTTTTTTATTTTTTTTTTCACATTTTTCCAAAGCATAAACAACGAAGATTTGAGTTATGATTTTTATTTCCAATTAGTTTCAATATAAAGGTTACAATATTTTCAACAATTTTATACAATTATTAAATAGAAGTTAATATATTTTCTCAGGGAGATAATATACAAATAGTAATATACTGTTTTGATGTCTTATTTAATACCATTTTTGTTATGTGTTGGGTGAATAAACATAATATACAAAAAAGAAAAATAATAAATTAACGACGGAATGTGTAAAACAATATAAAAAAGAAATCTGTTAAAAAGTGGCAGTTCCTAATTCGAGTAAACAGAGAAAAATAATATCACAATCACAATACTCACAAATAATAATAATAATAATAAACATCGACAATAATTTGTTCACCGAAACATGCAAGAATAAAAAAAAAGGTGGGCCTTATGTCACTTTGCAAATTGCTGTTACCATTTAAACAGGCACATTAATAATTATTAATAACAATTAGTCATTTACACAATTTGTCATGATTAACAATATTATGTAAACACATATGTTGACAAAACGTTAACATTTCCACCTTCAAATAACGTAAAAACAACTGACTTCTGGATAGATTTATAAGAAGTTGATACTAACTTCGAAATTACGTTATCTGGAAACCTTCTTAAAACTAGCCTTTTTTTTAAATATTATGTAGATTGTAGCAATGTTTCAAAGTTAAGTCAAACGTAAATGTGTTTACTGTGACAAAGTTATCGGCTGATGCCATTCTAGTTAAAAAATTGGTTCAACCGGCACTAAAATGAAGATCATGAGCCCAAAAATAGCAAAATTGCCCATGTAGTGCCAGTTAATTATCAGTGCACACGACACCACATATCAAACAATTCTTGCATAATGTAAAGCACCTTATACAAAATCAAATTGCGACGAACAAGGCTCCCACGCGATGCGACAGGGCAGACTGTACTACACTGCAGTGGGAGTCCTCGATTGTCAATGCCATTTCGCCTTTTGTGCGAAAATGTCCGCTCGGAGGTTTTGTGCGAAACAGATCCCCAAAATCTGTGAAAAAAGCACATTAAAATCCTCAACACCGCCGCGAAGAGCAACGAACAACGGTAAGAAAACAAAAACACTTACTTGCAAGAACAAAACAACAAAACTACAAGTGGCTAAAGAAATCATATTGCGCTCAATCCATTCTTCGGTCGCTTCCAAACAGCCTTTTTCGTTTATTATTTTTGACACATCAAAATTCTGCAAAGCACAAAAAAAGCGGGAAATAAAACGGACACTAAACAACAAAACAAGGGAGGGATAAAACGAAAGTGGTGCCGATACCTGAAGCACCATTATTCCCACTTTAACCGCGGCCACAGGGACCAGATTGCCTTCGATCCACTCCTCCCCTGCGCGCAAGCAGCCCCGTTCGAAGATGTGTCTTTCTCCCGGCTGCGTTTAGTATTCAAAACCCAATTTTATCATCAATCGCGATTTGGGAATTGGTATTTTGGGTTGCATACATACAAATTGCAACCCAAAATGAAATACAAATATTAATACAAAAATACTTACGAAACCTGGTTTTCTCACATCATAGCCGCATTGTTTATTTTTAATAATCTCCTACAAGACGCAATGTCAATATTAGATATAATTAAATTTAAAATAACCTCACATTCGGTTTGCGTTTGCAACAGGAGAAAGGTACCCCACAGGCTTCTCTACTGCCTACATCACGTGATGAGCAATTGAAATAATTGTTGCGGTCCCAATCTTTTGGCCCCTCGATTCCGCAACATTGCAACTGCAACAGTTACAATGAATAAAAAAATCTAAATATTACATTGGAAAAGTACCCAATCTTCTTGAATCCAATCAATTAAGTTTTGTTGATCTGGATCTTCCCTGTAGTGTATAATGAAGGTTTGGAAACCAATAGTTGCCTGAGATTTGATCTAAATTTAAGATTATTATTCAACATTTGATAACTTGCAGCCAGAGGGAGTGTGCAACATTTGTTTTATTAATAAAACTTGGGAAGGAACACACAGTCATCAATGTTTGTAATGTAAATTCTGGAAATTCTTTCATTGATTTGTAATTTTCAGAAATCTAACTTACCCAGTCTTTAAAAATAAACCCTAGAATTCCAGCTGTCATTTCGAATAGCAGTAACACAGACAAGAATATGGCATACTAGAATAAAAGTGTGAATATTAAGACATATAAAGAATGAAGTTGTTACTGACTGTGGCTAGTAGACACGTATTTTCACGCAGGGCCCCCACGCATCCCGTAAACCCAATAATAAATGTGACGGTACCTAAAAATTACGGAAATAATTATTTAGAAGAACACCAAACATAAGTATTACCAATGCATATTAGAATGAAGGCTGGATCGAGGGCCACATTGGCCACTTTGCCCAAATTGTTAAAAATATCTTTTTCACTCCAAGCCCATACTCCGACAGTTAAAATTCCCAAACCCATCAACTGAAATGACAGGTTTACATAGTGTAACTACAATATGGAATGTTCTCACCCAAAATAAGACGTTGAATCCAAATATCATGTATTTTAAGCAACTACTAACTTCACTCGTTTCTCTTCTGTATTTCCTGACGGGCATCGTCGGCAAATTCACGGCCATTTTCGAGGGTCTAAACTGATGTTGATTAAATAATTTAAACCGTTCGCTAGACCTGGAGGAAGTGTGTCATTCTTTCAGTGGCCTTGATTTAATAATATCGTCAACGAAAAAAAAAACGAATGGAATTATAACTGTTGAATTCACTGCATTTTATTGTTATGAAGTTATCAACCGAAGGGCAAGAAATTGTAATTTTATCCACAAGCACCGCAAGAATATTTTTCTCGGAATGTTTCACTGAAATGTTGACATAACACAGATGTAATTGACAGTGACATTTGTGACAAATCGATTATTTACACACAGAAAACTGTATTATCGACTTGAATACGTAACACTTCTGCGTAGGCAACCCTTAATACAATATACTCTGGATATCATCTATACTATCAAATATTTTTATTTTCATTTCTCTTACGGAAATTATTTTTACAAGATATAAACCATTCAGTACTAAAGCACGAAATTATTGATGTTACTTAACGCATTTTAGGGCACTGCGTGGGTTTTGAAGGTCATAAATATATTCCCGGTATTCTCAATGGGATTAAATTCAACCTCGAAGGTAACTAAATCCACAATCCCTTGCCTTTCGTAAGTTTATCTTATCACAGCTGGATTGGATATTATTGACAAAATGAATAATTATCAAATAAGGGAGAACCTAGGCAATTTAAGAACACGTTGGTTGCTGTTGGGAGAAAAATGTTTCATTTATTATTTTGTGCCGAAAATCGTGACTTCGGTCTTATATGGGAAGTAATAAGCTTTTGCGGTTCCTTCTTCGCTGATGGTTAAGCCAAGCAAAGACGCTGGAAAATTGAGGTCGGCAAAGGGAATTTATTAATATTGCTATTATTATCACAAGACCGAAATATTAATTAAAATATTGTCTTGCATCTTTGCAGATGAAATATTTAATCAACTTTCAAATTACTAGATATTTTGTTTGTCTTTAATAATTGCGACAATTTTCTTCAATCTAGAGAACAATGCGGAACAAATTTGTTGGCTATAGACAATCCTCGACTCAGTGAAATTCCACGATTTTCATAATCCGTTTTAATTTTTGCCTTTCGGAGGTTACTCTTTATTAGCATATTTATAACACTTTGTTAAAACAGCAAAAAAGAGATTCCCAGTAATTAAATTTTGTTGTTTTAACATATTCTTTCGTTCTTTACACTGACTTAATTGTGTATTTTTTTGTTCCGGCCAAAAAAGATATATATTTTATTAAAAGCCCAGTCTCTTTACCTCCGTTCAAGGGAAACAAAACAGAGTTAATAGATATTCAAACAGAAACGAAATACTATTTTAATCCTTTAATAAACTTAAATTCTAGACCCTATGATAATATTTATTTTATTCTGCATATATTCACGTTTATTGTTCCTCAGTTAATAACGAGAGAGCACAAATTATGCGAATACATTGCTAGGTCATAGACATGCAAACGGCCTCCCTCATTTCTTTTCTTCGTTTATTACAGGGATTTCAAACATCGTTGTTCTGAATTACTATAGTTCACGAATAATGCGGTTCATACGAAAAGTCTTTGGATTTCCAGATTTCACCATTTCCATTTATTGTAATAAATTCATCAGATATCGGTTTATAAAACTTTAATTAGGTTCAAGCACGCCTGTCTGAGGTTAAGAGGTGCTATTAATAAAACCATCCACTTTGCATAAAGTAGTCTCTGCATTAATGATAAACTGAATGCCCGAGTGGCGTTTAAACAGTTGGGATAATGAATGATAGTTTTGGAAAAGTTGTCCAGTTTGAGATTAATCTTTGGCGGTAACAATGCAGCAGTGGCGTGCCGTGCGCGCTTGCGTTTGCCTCCAAGTTGGGTTGGCGGCGGCGAAACTTTTGGCGGTTAGCGCTCGGAGGCGGCCAGTACTCTACACCCCTCACACTGTTTAGGGTTGTAACATAATCCCACCACAGTTCGCGTGTGTCGTTATCTGCCAACATGCAAATCGCAATGAAAAATAAAGGCGAGATACCCTGTACATTCCATTAGAACCGTTTAATTACAGCGCGTCCAGATAAATCATAACTTTGTAACTGGATTTCATGGTGGCTGTTTTGTTGACATGTAACGCCGTGAATATTTTGAACTTTTTCGAGTAGTATAGAGAGCCCGTACTTTGATGTGAGTGTTGGGTCGATTGTTTGAAAGGGACAAATTGTGTAAGTACACTGTTTTTGGAAAAAAAAACACTTATCGGTGTTTGTTTTTGAAGAAAAAGCTACTCGCTTTTTACTGTACCCCATTTTTTGCCCGGTTCTGATTACGCATTCTTGACGGAATACGATATAGATAAAATTGCCACAGCTCTTCACTAATACTAGATTTCGATTGAAAGAGCAATGCGGTACTAAATCTTTCAACGGGATTTATTTCGTTTTTGCTGTCACTTGTTATAAAACTATCAACATACGAAAAACTATTTACAAACTTTAATTCAAAGTAAATATCAAAACTCTATTGATAATATCATTTGGCTGTTGATATATTTAATGGAAGCTAAATTATTTTTGATTTCTCTTTGACGTTGATGAAGATTAAATATGATTAAATTGTTTGTTCTGGAATAGTTCCAGTTTCCTTTAATTTTTATTTAAATTTTCGATGACAGGAAATGCATGTAATAATTCATATTTAAAATTTTTATTTCGCGATACATTTCCAAAACTGTTAAACATAATTGAAATCTAAACCGATATTAATAAAGTCTGGTATGTGTATGTACATTATTATCATATTAAATACATACAAAGGTGTTTAAAAAAATGCCTACGTCAGTTGAAATCAACATTTTAACAATGCTAAGCTGCTCGAGTATAAAACACATTTAACTGCATTCTGAAGGGGTGAAAATTCTCATTTCTGTGATACGTTTCAACTATATTTTTACATATTTTTTTTTGATGAAAAAAAAATATAAAAAACAAACATATGACTAAAAAACTGTATCGAAAAAAATAAACTATACATTTTTTATATTTTAAATAATTTAATGAAATGAAAACATAAGAAATGTCAGCTATGAATGTCTAAAATCATATTTATATTTAAAATCAATCAACTCTAACGTAAAGTGATAATAACAAAGATACAAATTTATTTTTGAATATGAAATGTCATTCAAGTGACATTTCAGAATATCGTCCATACAATTCATTTAATTTTTGATATTATAATATTATTTTTATTTTAAAGCATGGATATTTTTTTGATTTATTTTTTATAACATGTATATATACGAGGTTGGGCTGTAAAGCAACGACTCCTCGTTCATATTTGGAATTAATCAAGATTTTTTTCTAAATCAAAAAACAAAAATACGATCAGTTTTAGGTCAACCATTGTATAAATTTTGTGAATTTCTGTCATTTTACTCTCTTGAATTTTTAACCGCTGAAGGTTGTACTTCGGCTAATATCCACCAATGGCTAAAGAGGATACATGGGGATGATCTTATGGATATAAGAAATGTGAGAAAATGGGCTCACAAGACATATTAGATCAGAGGACACATTTTTTCTTCACCATGGCAATTCTCAACCACACAGCATTTAGTAAACAATAGACAGAATCAAAAGGTGAAAAGGTGAGAATGATCTTCACTTTTACCTCAAATTGAAGGAGTATCTTAGAAGTAACAGATATGAATCGGACGATGCTGTAAAGTTTGTAATGTGCCATTACAAGTGCCATGTGGCTAAAGAGCAAGGGCAAGAACTCTATTTGCATGAAATTTAAAATGGGTTTCAAGAATGCTTAAATGCATAAAAAAAAGCTAATGAACAATAAATAATATGTAAAGCGAAAATGTCATAGAGAAAACCTGTAATAGCAATCTTTTCTTTTCTTGAATGAAAAATGTACTTATTTTACTATATTAGTTGTAGCAATTTGTATTTATAAATTTCAGTAGTATGTTCTAATTATCATATTCTTTATTTGTTTTCATACAGTACGATAAAGTGAAATTAAATCGGTCCCATTGCTATTATTTCTAGAAGAAAATGATTAAATCTTCATCCTAAAAAAATTCTTATTTCTGTAAAGGTGCAGGTTTCAAAATTCCCACTTTATTGTAACTGTTGTGCTTTAATCTTGTCTAATTAAATTTAACAGATGTGTCCCCTTTTATACGGATAATTCTCTACTTGAGATTATTCCCTGCTTATAACCGCAATTTATTAATTTCGGGACCTAAATCAAATTCTCTTTGACAAGAGACCAATTATGGCGATTATAAGAACGGTCTTTATATCTTTCGTGTACCCTCGTTCAGGCCACTTCATATTGTGTTTAATAATTCTTCAGTTGCCGTAGCAAATTCGTTTTTAGAAAAAGTGGCGTTGGAAATAGCAGAATGTTGGTAATTTTTCATTATGTGGCAATATTTACGTGATTTGATTTTCCAATCGATTTTAATCGAGACTTGTCCTAAATATCGTCATTTCCTCCATATCATAACTTACGTATACATAACAAGCAGCTGGAAGCGAGGCTAATTACAAAATCGTTAAACCAAACATATTACAACTTCTGGTTATCAGTAGAATGTCGATTTTCAACAAAACTAAAATTCTACATCGAAATTAAATTTATATCTCGCTGTATCCCAAAGATGATTTGCTATCAAAGGGATCGATGATTTGTTTTATGTATGCGGGAGTCGGGCTCTTTGAAAGAACTTATTTTGGATCATTTCATCAATAATTCCTTTTTATTAATGGCTTACATAAAGCAGAAACAATCAATCAGTTTAGTTTTGTAATAACCAGTCGAAATGTTGCCATTGGAACATTAAATAAATAGCTTTTTTACGATTTTTTGCTTTTATCTTTCTGTAATTGAATACAGCCTCTCGGTTATTAAATTTCAGTTTTAACAGAGCGTGCACCTATTCGAGCTGTTAAGTTTTTAATCTGCGAATACTTATTTGTCGAAATTAACGCAAAAACGCGTTTTCAGTTAATGGTCCTTTAATTTAATAAAGGATTTCAAAATAAGGATAATTAAATTGTTATGGCAATAAGTCGTTACCCGGCGCATCCGCCATTCCTTCGAGTGGTTCAATTAAGTCGAATTTTTCCGTTGGAGAAGAATGGGAATAATTTGATAGAAGTGACGGCTTTAATAGGTTTATGCATGGCTTGTTTCGTTAGCAAACAATGCGAAAAATCTGCAATAGTCCTATGGCGCAAGTCCGAATTGTGTTGTGATTTATTAGAAGGAAGCTTTAAGCCATTCAAAACGGTAACGCATTATTCATCTAGACGTAGCATCAGTAGAACGAATTTAATTACCATTTTCTTCTCGAAATCCTAAACAAACAAATTTCAGGAACGTCTCTTTGTTCCCACCTTCCTAAAATATGCAACCCAAACAAAACTACACGCGGTTGAAGTTTTATAATCCCGGTTCACGCTCACGACCCATCTTCATGCGTTACAAAATTCCAAACGAAGTTAACTAAATATTGTGTTACATCGGCCTTATAACGGCCAGGTTTAACAGGGGGTCCTGCGATAAAAATTGAAACGTAATATTAACGAATCCATTCGTTTTTCAGTTAATTACAGTTACGATCGAATTTTACGGTTTAAATAAGCGCAGCATCGTCCTGATGGAGGCAGCTGCTGCATTACAATTATAAAAAATTCAGCGTCGTTTATTCACTGGAGTGAAACGTACCTTGGAGATCCAAGACCGATAAAAAATCCTCCGGAGAACACCTGTTCCGTCATGTCCCGTTTTAGTCTTCGACTGACTTGGCGGAACGAACTGGAAGTCTTAAAATCTTATTTTAAATCAGTTGCGAGCTTTCGCTCCTTCGAAATTACCAAATAAGAATCGAATAATAAATTAATTGTTGAAAAGTTGAAATTAAATTGTTGTGCCACCATTTAGCTGGGTTTAAGTCTCTCATAACCGGCTTGCTTGTCAACAGATTTAAATTATGTCTCGAAATGAATAAGTTGGCGTTATCAGCAGGGAGTAATCTGAGAACAGAAAACGTCAAAGGAACTAGATCATTGAATTTAATTAAGAGAAAAGACAACAGCATGGTTCCTAACTTTGAGTTCCACATATTCGGAGATAATCTTCTACGGGCAGGTCTTTAAATTTCCCTTCTTTTTTTAATGTATTTTTAAGAATTCAATCGCTTCATCAGCTGTTAATTGTTAAATTTACATTTTGTCGCCTCGTTAATCAACGGAAGCTTAAATTCTATTTAACTGTTTCGATTTACAACGAATTTAAAATTGAAATTTTAAAGTAATTAAGTAACTAGGACAATTTTAGGCAACCATTTTCACTTTTAAATAATTTAAAGAGCAGGAAAAATATAAATGAAAAAATCGTG
>QDEB01007766.1:0-11036 GCA_004193795.1 Asbolus verrucosus | reverse complement strand
TTCTATAACATAGTTTAATTTCAAGTTTATTACAGGGTCTCCAGATGTGTGCCATGTCCTTTCAATGAAATTATGTAGTCGATGTATCAAATTACGTAGTCAATGTATTTTAAAATATAATTTGCTATTATAGAGCAAAATGATAATGAACTTTGATACTTATTCAAAATTCAAAGTACAGATTGCTGCAATTAAGTCAACATTCTTGCCCAAAATAGTTTTAACAGATATAAGGCAATTTGAATAGATATAAAATAATTTTTCACGAAGATAATACAAATCAAATAAACTAGATACATACTATTATGTAAAATTACCCTCACAAACAGGTATAAAAACAATGGAACCTTCAGACAAAATAAGATAATAACAATGATATACTACTTGTTTATTTTAACTATATTCTTCCTGGTTCAAAGATACACTGAATCTTTTCAAATCGTATGGGACAATACTGTTGATTTCGATTCAATTGCTGACGAAGAATTTAGCAGGTCTGGCCAAGTTAGAATGCCAAATTGGTTCTTTATTTTTCCCGGTAACTTTTTTTACAAGTAACTTTATTATAATATCATATCTGTCATGTTTCATCAAAAGGTACTAAATGGTGTGGTGCAGGCAATATAGCCGAGAACGAAAACGATTTCGGTGAATTTCGAGACACTGACAAGTGTTGCAGAAACCATGATTTTTGTCCAGATATCATAGAAGGTCATCAGTCTAAACACAACCTTACTAATCCATCGTTTTTCACGAGGTAACTATTTAAAGACAAATACAATAATATAAAAGTAAGTTTTCAGGTTGAACTGTGATTGTGATGAAGAGTTCCATCGATGTTTGAAATCTGTGAACAGTCATGTATCAACTCAAATCGGTCACATTTATTTTACCGCCTTAGGCACTCAATGTTACCGCAACAATTATCCGATAGTGTCTTGCAAGAAATATTCTTATTTACCGTAAGTACATCAGTTTTTTTTTCTTTTTTGTAAAATCTTGCTTTATTATTGTTAGAACAAAAAAATGTAAAGAATATGAATTTGACGAAACCAAAGACAAAGTATACCAGTGGTTTGATGTTCCAAATTATTAATTGAAACTATGACATCCCGATGTATGAGTTGATAAAATAAAATAATCTTTTCCTTCAATGTTTGTAAATTTATTTTAATACTTAACTTTATAAGATAATTTTAGTAATGAGACCAGCAGCTATAGTAACACCACCAACTCTTAACATAAACCTACCTAACTCCTTACAATCACTATATAATTCAAGTGCAACTGGCCTCGAAATTTGTATTTCAACTATTGCACTAGTGTTGTTATTTAAAAATCTTGGATGTTTCTTGACTAATTCCCCAGTACTTCTATTCAACTGAGACACCAATTTACTGACAATAGCAGGTTCAACTAAGGACTGGTGATGTAAAATTACCTAAAATAATATGCTCAGAAAAATGTATGTAATAATAAAGAACTTACTGAAAATCCTTTAGTAATTGGAACAGTCAAATTAAAAACCACAATACGTGCTTGAAACCTTGAGGAGACTTGGACTGGGTTTTGTGGATCACATAAAACATTTCCAATTGAAACATTCTGCATTTCAATCCCCGATAAAGTAACAGTTGCTTGATCACCAGCAAAAACAACAATCTGAGATAAGTCTTCAATAAAAAGTGACTTAACAATTGAAAGTTCTCTACTGGGACAAACCATAACCCGATCTCCTACATTTAAACTCCCGGTTTCAACTCTACCTGAGACACAAAAACCTGATCCCGTACCCTAAACAGAAGATAATTTGTAGGAAAACAGGAAAACACTCTCAGCTGTTTTAGTTTTTTACCTTAAATATATCGTTCACCGACAATCTGAATGGTTTAGAAACTGGACGATCCGGTGTACGAAAATGATCTAAAATTAGACAGATATACATGCAGGCACTTTTGTTTCCTTCAACTCACCTATAACGTCTAAAAGACTTGGTCCACTATACCATGTCAGCAATTCATTTTCAGTCGGTTTTTCAGTTAAATTCTGGCCTGTTAACCCACTACAAGGTACAAAAGTAACGTCTCCTTCTCTAAATCCTGCTTGCTTAAGGAAAGTTTTGAGTTTTTGAGAGATCTCGTCGAACCTCTCCTTTGACCAAGAAACAGTATCTAATTTATTAATGGCTACCGCCAACTGAGTTACACCAAGAGACCTAACTAAAAGAGCATGCTCTCTGGTCTGACCTCCACAATCAAAACCAGTTTCAAATTCTCCTCTAGTTGCATCAACTACTAACAAAGCCACGTCAGCCTGTCCTGCTCCTGATATCATATTCGGTATAAAATCTTTGTGGCCAGGAGCGTCTAAAAGAGTTACATGTTTTGTTTTAGTTTCGAATTGTGAGCGACCAACATCCATTGTAATGCCTCTGTTTCTTTCTTCTCCAGTCTCATCCAATACCCAAGCATACATAAAACTTTGCTTTCCTAGTTTTCTGCTTTCTTGTTCATATTTATGCATAGTTTTTTGATTTACCTGCATGATAGAATGCTATTAATTTCCAATTTTTTTCTAATTAACTATCTACCAACCTGTCCCAAATCGAATAAGAGATGCCCCATTAATGTTGATTTTCCAGCATCAACATGTCCAATAACTACCATATACAAATGTTCTTTCGATTCGCCTCTTTCTTTTTTATACCGACTTTCTACATCAATTTTAGTTTCTTTAATTTTTCCTACTTTAGAATCTTCAGATATTTGATCAGACACTTGAGAAATTATTGGTGTGCCTCTACCGGATGCAGGTGATTGAGAACGTGGTGTGGAATTCAATTTTATGCTCTCCTTCTGACTTAGATCGAAACCCTTCGTTACGTTTGTAGTCGTTTTACCCCCAGATGCCACCACTTTTATATTGGGTACTTTAAAATGATTCAACAAAATTGAAGTAGATTGAGAATTAATTTTTAAAAATGCGAGTTTTAACTATTTATCTAATAATTTCAAATATATATTAATGAATTTCAAATGGCTTTCAGGAAGACAATGTAAGTATTTTAAAAATGAAAGAGTATTACATAATAATATTAATAGTATTGCATAATGATAATATTATATATATTCCAACGAAAAACTACTAAGTTAGTACACAAGTACACAACACATAAAAAGTTCTTACTGTTTGCTCAAACATATTTTTATATTCGAAGTAATTAAAACTTGAAATTCCACAAGTTGATACTTGGTTGAAAAAAACGAAAATTAATTATTTCAATGATGGCGTCCTTTTGAACATCAGTTTTTTTTTATTTTGATTGCAATCTTTAAGTTTCGAAAACTTAAAATATCTTAACAAAATTTAGCACTAATCTAATGACATTGGTCTATGCAGAAATATTCATATATTTGGTAACTTGTACAAATAGTTAAAATTTATTATTCTTTTCTTGGTTTATTTTTAGTATAATTTCTTAAATGCGCCATTTGTCTGTGGAAGAGGTGTGACCTTGAAAGATTTGCACTAATATTGTTTATTACAAGATATTGTTTATAAAAAAATTCCTTTGAATACATCTAATTTTCTAATGAACATTTCAATAACACCAGCGACAGTATTAGCACAACGTTTCGAGGTCACCCTGCTTTACATGGCGTATAGGAATTTAAAACTTCATACGAATCAGTTGAACATGTGTTCCAGAGAATATTTTTGAAAGTTCGGTAACACTTGGCATTTGAATTACAATTTTCATAAAAAAAATCGATTTTAACTAATTAAAAATTAAAAGCGTTCGCAACTGAGGCATTTTTTATAACGCCCTATGTATAAGACAGACCATCATTATACATTCATTATACTATGAGAAGAAAAGACTTGAAAATCTCCTTGTAGAATTTGGTATGAATATACAACCAAACTGTGGTGCGGTAATATCAAAAATTTAAACTTTAATAATATTTCATGTTTCGTTAAATGTATTTCAAAAATTACAGTGGCAATCTAAAAAACTGAATTCTTCCATTGGTCTCTACTCCTACCTGATATTTTAACATAACTTAAGTATGCATTGATGGTACTCTGTGCCAAAAGAATGTATATATTTAAACACATTTAGATAAATTAATGTAGGCCAATCCTTAATTTATTTATTCGACTTCATCAAAAATTAAATAAACGAAGTATAGATTAAAAACATTAAGTACAAAATTTACAGAGCTTCTTCATTTTGTGAAAATTTTAAATTATTTTTCACGTTACTTAGTTCACGTTTATGATATATCATAATTATAGGGCACAGTTTTGGGAGATGAAAGAATACACAAAAATTAGGAAGGTTTCTTATATATGTATAAATTTCTGACAAAGTTACGGCTCTTCAAAAGAGGAAGTTGGATTCTTTTATTTGTGAATAAATCTGAAATGTACTTAACTATATTATATTAACAATCCCTGAAACTAATTTTGGTACGTATTTTACACATATTTAATACAACTGTTTATTTTAACCAATTGTGGTAATAATATCTTATTTTAAAATAGTAGTTTTAGTAAGATTTACTAATAGTTTTTTACTTCTATATTTTTTTCTTAAAACTGATTATGTAAATCTGTTAAAAATTAAAATATATATATATATATACTATTTCGATCGATGTACAGACAGGTCTATAATATACCCACTCTTCCATCTCTATGTCATTAAAAGAGGGTTATAAATCTAATAGTTTTTGCCTTTGAACTTAGAGAGCGACGATAACATTAGGACTACTATAAAATCAAAAGTAGCTATATTGTCATCATAAAATATTGTGCAGTTGTGGGAATGAATTTTGGTCTGAATCAAATTCAAGCTAATGTAAGGGGTGGGACGCCTCAGCAGGATGTTAATACTCAACATTGAATCCGTTTAAATTACCAGGTCCCTATTTTGCAAAAATTTTGAAAGGTTTTTTATATACCAACAATTATACACAAATATTTTCCATGATCTTCATAATTGGTTATACTTTTTTTACTTAAAGGAAATTAGTTTATCTGATCCTGATACCCAATGATTTTATTTCTTTAATCTTATGCACTTTTTTATATATTGTATATATAATACAGCTTCACTAATCCGGACACACGTTAATTCGGACACTCCAGTAATACGGACAGTGCTGCAATTCGGACAGTTTTATGCAACCCAATTCTGTAATCCGGACACATTTAGAAAACCGTTTAAATCACGTGCGTCTTCCATAAATTAACTTGGGAAGTCCCCTAATTTTTTTTCTGCTGAAACATTTACGTTTGCATTATTTTGGTCTGGTGCATTGTTGCATTCATTCATTATACATCGCCGGTAAAAGTGTGCACGTGGTTAAAGTATTCATGTTGTGGCCCAAAAACTCTATATATCAAAGTCAACGGTATATGACATCAACGAAAAAAAAAAAAAAATACAGTTTGTGTCAACAACCTTTCAGTTTCATTTTATTTTAAATTTAAAAAATAATAAAACAAGGCTTATGTTAGGTTTCAAAAGAGTTCTTCGTCAAAGTGAACATCCTAAAATGGAGAAAGCCTTATACACATGGTTCTTGCAACAAATAAATCTGCATGTACCAATTTCATCAGAAATTGTAAGGGAAAAGTTAGATTTTTTTATAAAGAAATAACGAGAAAAATGATTTCTTAGCGAGTTGAATAAGTTTAAAGAAAAGCGTAGGATTCGCTTTTTAAAAATTTGTGGGGACAAAGTGTCCAGTGACACATCTGCAGTAGCACCATTTCAAGAGAAGTTTCTAAAAATGGTCAATGAAATGAATTTATCAAAGCACCAAGTGTATAACGCTGACGAAAGTGCTGCATTCTGAAAAACTTTACCAAACACCACTTAGGTCCATGAAAAAGAAAAGTCTGCTTTCGACAGAAAAGTTTCCAAAGAAAGGGTCACATTAATGCCTTGTTCCAATGCAGCAGGTGCGCACAAGCTACCATGACTTGTTCTCGGTAAATCCTTCAAATCCAGATGTTTTAAGAACATTGAACTTCCTATCGAGTATAGAGCCAGCAAGAAAGGGTGGATGATACAAACAATTTTTATGGAGTGGTTCAGAAAATGTTTTATCAAACATGTAAAAAAATTTTTGGTCGAGAAAAATTTACCACAAAAAGTGCTTCTTCTCATCGATAATACTTCATCACATCCGACAGAAGTTGCATCAAATGTTGATGAAAACTCCAGAGTTATGTTTTTACCACCTAACTACACAGCATTAATACAGCCTATGGATCAAAATTTGATCCCAAATATTAAAGTAGCTTACAGAAAGAAACTATTAACTCACATAATATCTCAAAACAATGATTTAAGCAACACTTTGAAGACCTACGATTTAAAGAACGCTGTCATGAACTTGCATGCATCATGGAAAACTATAACTGAAGAAAAATATCAAAAAAAGTAGGACGCAGATCTGGACAAAAGACCAATCAGATAAAGATAAAATTCCTTTGAGTCAGTTGAAACAACAATGGGAATCTGAATCGGTAAAAACAGATCCAAATGCTATTACCCAAATGTTGAATACTATTGATCCACAAGTTAGTTCTGAGGAAGTCTTTGATTGGGCAATTCTACAGATCAAGATTTAATTGAAGAAACTACAAACACTGACGATAATGCTTTTAGCGATTCCGAAATTGAGTTTGTAAAAGAATCTTCTAATAAAATCATGCACAGAGACGCTGTTCAGTCATTTTCTCATTGTATTAAATGGGCAGAAGAAAATAACATTTTAATGCAAGATGTTTTCTTATTAACAAGATTAAAAGAAAATGCTAGCACACTTTTTTTGAAACTGTAAAAGAGAAACAAATTAGCCATTTTTTCAAAAAATATTAATTCTGCACAAATAATTTTATTATTTGCTTCAAGAAATATGTACCTATTACCTTTATATTCAATTGAATTTATTAAAAACATGTTTCTTGCTTTGTTTGTGTATTTAAAAAAAATATTTTTGTAGTTCGTAAAATTCACTAATCCGGATTAGCGAAGTTGTACTGTATTTGAAGTCTTCCTGTGTATCTTGTGCCAACATTATTTTGATAAATATTAAATGTATGTATGGAGTTCTAAAGATTTATCACAAACTGATCCCCATTTTCCAGTACGGGAACTATTTAAAAAACAACCCTGATTTAGACCACTGCTTATGGTACAACTTCGTTACACGTCTAACCCTCACATGGGGAGTCTAATGGTGATTATTAAAAAATCATTTAAAAATTTCATTTCCACAACTGAAAAATAAAATTCTTTCACATAAATATTGCGCATTTATAAGCTGCAACATTCTTTGTTCTAAATTGAAGTACTTATTGGTACATTTTAATATATTTAAAACAAATAACATAGAAACGGTGAGATCTATACACGTTTAACATTCTTGCTTAATTTTTAACGTAACTTCATTTCACGTAGTTTTAAGAATAAAGTTAAGAAAAAGAATATTTGTGAAAAACTAGCCTCACATTCCCCAAAACCAGCTTTTTAAAATAAAATACTACTACCATATTGTCTAAACGGTTCCTGTGAGAACTTTGCTATTTTAAAAATTTTTATTTTGTAGTTTACAACGTTTACGAATTATTTATAACTACAAAGAACCCAACTGCTTTCTTTGAGAGACTGCAATTCCCTTAGGAATAATTTTAGATAAAGAGTTTATATTTGAACATATAATTGCAAAACACCTATACATTTGTTATCTAATTTTTTGTTCTTCCTTTATCTTTTCGTACTACTTTAATGTATCGAACATATCGTGTAATTCAGTAAATTTCCATTCTAGGTTGGCTGTGAAAGCAAAAGTCAAGCTTAGATTGCATCATCTTAATAGGCTCTGACAACAATATCGTGTGGCGAAATGTCGAAACCATAGACCTAGAGTTTCCAGATAGCTACCTATCAACAGAGTATATATGCCACAGCCTTGAAGTTATTTTTTAATTTTTATAGGGTTTTTATCTTTTATTATGTGCATTAAATGGGTCTGTGACAAGTAACACATTGTCATGATATTGTTGTGACAAATTTTATTTATGACGAATAATAATTGTTTAACCATTTAAAACAAAATATTACAATATGCCCTAAAAAATAATAATAATACTAAACAATCCAGTAAGTTTCGTTATATTTTTTTAAAATTTTAGCTTTATTTTTTATTACTTATTATTCTTTTATTTGCAGCAGATATGGGCAAATGGATCTATGAAATGTTTTCATCCATAAACTGAAAAGTGGATAGTTCAGGATTTACCATAAAATGAACCAATTTTGTATCAGTGACGTAAAATGGGTGATTAAAGTTCAAGTAGAGTAAAAGATTATTCAGCCAACTGTTTGCAGTTTTCGATGCTGTCAACATCATCAATGTATAACCTAACCTCAAGTCCATCATATTTAATGTGTTTGGGCAATCACATTAAATACTCGATTATTTCCAGAGAAAAAACTGCATATATACAACTGAACATAGCGTTCTATATTTAATTTCTTACGCACTATGAAAGTGAATGGAATACATGTTCCATCTGTTTTGACAATTTAATAAGTTTCTTACAATTAGAATGAAACGTATGCCTCAGACTTAATTTTGACATTTCAGCACAACATCTAGTGAGAATAAACTTAAACGTACTCTTTTTTTTATGTACGTATATTATCGGTTTGGTAATATAGAATGAAATTTAGGTAATATAGAAATTTTACACTGTTCCAAATATCAAAATGTTCTTAATGCAGATTATTATACTGCATTTGAAACAAATAGTTGACCAAATAAATATGAAAAAGAATTTAGCCAAAGAGTTGAAGTTGAAGTAATTTTTGGAAAATGTTTTCCATATTTCAACTAAATTGTACAAAATTTTCGTTCCAACTTACATAATAACTTGTATAAAATATTTTATTCTAATAATTTTATAGTGTGTACTTAATTAATTTTATTTCCTCTCAAATATGCATCCTAAAAAATTCCTAAACCACTCTAGTTAAAATTACAACATTACTATTTTACCAAGAACCAGTTTCAGCTCGCATCTAGTTATACATTTTACAAAATTTTATTCAATAATTCAGAAAATATAGATTTTCTTTCAAATAATTAAAACAAATTTGTATTTAGTTGGTGTATTCATGAGTTCATTACTTTTTTGTTAAATTTTCAATATTTCTGATTTTAAGCGTGAAATAAATTGTTATTTATTATTTTATGCGTTATACCCAAAAAATGCAGTTGTTTTATTTAAATTATGGAAGAAAATTTTATATAAATATATATACTATATATGGTCTTCACTTGAAAAAGATTTTTTTTAAAACGTAAAAAGTAGAATAAACCTTATAATAAAAACAAATAATAAAAAGTAGACAACTTGAATAGAATCTATTAAAAAGCAAAAAAAGTATAAAAATTATAAAATTCGATCAAATTCGTAAATGCTTAATGATATTATCATCAGGTGATGGAGTAGCAAAATTAAATCTGGGCAATTTTCTTAAAACAGCATCATAATCTTTAATCACTCGATGCCGTCTTTTATATGTGCGACAGAGCACCTTTCCGAAATTTGAAACAGGTTTCACATTTTGAAAATAAATCTTTAAAACATCCTTTACATCAAAAGTACAATTTAAAATGGTACGGGTTTCTAAATCAACGTCACAATCAACAAATGGAATTTCGAACTTTTCTTCTTTTAAACCATGTTTACTTCTATTAGTGAGACTCTGCCCACTTGATGAAGGTTTTAATGCCACAGAGAGGTCTATTTGATATTCACTAGTTGAACTGACAACATCTGATGGCGAAGACTGAATGATTTGTAAATTATCGACATTCTTTGATATTTTATTAATTTGGTTGGCAGTAGAGTCAATTGAGAGGTTGTTTTGTAAGGACTTACTCAAATGATTCGAAACTAAATCCGAAAGATTATTAAATTTTAAATTTTCACCAGCAGAACTTTTACATTTTTTTAGAGTAAAATTGTTAATTTTGGGTATTGCAAAACTTTTAGGTCTTAATATGTTACAATTAGGCTTTAAGTTTGGAGTAACACTGTCTGCAGGTAATTTATTAAATGATGGAATGTTAAAATATTTCTTTTGTGACTTATCAACATTTAAAAGGGGTGTGGAATTATTTTCTTTTAAACCATTGAGTTTTGGTATAACAAATTTTGGAGAAGTGTCTGTAACATCTTACCTTCCAAATGACCCAACAAAAGAAAAAAATTAAATAAAGTAATTTGAATGAGAAAATAATATTCACCTTTTTCTCTCCGTTCACTTTGCAAATCTTTTGAGTTGAGTAATAAATCTGTTACTTTTTCTATATCATAATCATGAGAAATTATGATGTTTATAAGTTCGTTTTTGGAAATACTCAAAGCTCCCAAGGTAGCTTTAATCTGTTCTAAACATGATTCCAATTTTGCTTTTTCCAGATCTGATAATTTTGTTGCCTGTAAAATTGTTGGTAAACACCAGAAGCTTCACTAATCGTCTTTTACTTACCAATTCTGATTCGTCTTCTTCTTGAATATCTTGTTCAGTTCGAATAAACTCCCCGATCTTGGGCTGATCTCGAGAATTTTCTCGATTAAACAAAAATTGTCTGTGACTGGGTGAAATATAGTAATCATCGTCAACAGAACGTCCAAAAACATCGTTATAATCGGCATAATCTAAAAATACGATAATCCACTGCATTTATAAAACAAACATTTACACTGATCATAATTTTATGACCATTCAATAATGTTAAAGGTACCTTCAGAAAAATCCATATTTCTAACATCTCGATGACGCGACATTTTCGATAATGTGTTTGTGTTATTTACAAAAAGATTATTAAAACTCTTTTGGCATAGTCAATTATAAGCAGTTTGGCACAATTCAACAATATTTTCCACCACGGAACACACAAGTTAAGAAGCGCAATCTCCATGTAAATCGTGAGAAACACCAA